>APFE030586970.1:0-98077 GCA_000404065.3 Pinus taeda
GTGCCCAGCTTTGCTGGGCCCACCATGCTCATGACGGAAGTATTGGTTAATTTGGCTGACAAAAAGTATTAATCTTTAAAAAAAAATCTACTTCATTAAACTAATTTAATATGAAAATTTTCAAGGAAAAAAATTTAACTAACCTTTCAATTGCGAGAATTCTTCATTGAATATGTTGTTGATAGCAATGTAGCTGCTCCACAAATTCGCTCCAAGTCTTTCAACGAACCTCAGAAAACCTTGATGTAATGTGAGTAATAGTGATAAAGGAATTCAGTATATAGGTGAAATTACGGAGATGTTTTACCGTACAGTGAATGCGGGATTAATTAGTTTAAAAAAAATTAACATTTTAATTTTTTTTATGGCGATGAAGGAAAATATGATAAAGCGAACATTATGGAATTGTTTTACAGCGGGGTGAATGTGGGATTAATTTGTTTCATAATGTATTATAAAAATTAAAAAAAAAAAAAAAAACATTCAATTGTTTAGTAAATATGATATACTTTGACTATTAAAATAATTTAGGTAGGAGTTGTAATTTACAATTTTAACTTTAATGATTTATTTCGTAAAAAAATTTAGTTCACATTTTTCATTAAATTGTAGAATGAAATAATGAAGAGAAATAAATCTCACAAACTTTTGGGAGGGAAATGTTTTCGCGAAACTTTTTGGGGGGGGAATTTTTGGAGGGAGAATTTCATTCTCTAAGCTATATAATATCTTTAGGAGACTCTCCATTTGTATCATTCAACATCTTCTATTTGAAAGGGATAGTTTCTCCTAATAGTGAAGTTTCGTTTTATACAGCATCAACATCTTCATCGCGTAACAACTCTATTCATATGGATGAATATAGCAGAAATTCTTCCACTATGAATAGAAAGTCAATTCTTCCACTTAGTCCCGATCCTAACGACTATGAGAGCGGCACTGATGAAAGAGGGGATGGAGAATTTCAAATAAATAAAGAGTCACAGATTCCACTTAGTCCGAATTCAAAAGACTATGAAAGCAGTTGTGATGATAAGCTTGATGACAAATTTCAAAAGAATGGAGTGTCATGATGTCCAGTTAGTTCTAATTCTAAGGACTATGAGAGCAGCAGTGATGAAGAGCATGATGATGAATTTCAAAAGTATGGAGTGTCATGATGTCCAGTTAGTTCTAATTCTAAGGACTATGAGAGCAGCAGTGATGAAGAGCCAGATGATGAATTTCAAAAGTATGGAGTGTCACGGTGTCCAGTTAGTCCTAATTCTAAGGACTATGACAGCAGCAGTGATGAAGAGCGGGATGATGAATTTCAAAAGAATGGAGTGTCAAGATGTCCACTTAGTCCTAATACTAAGGACTATGAGAGCAACGGTGATAAAGAGCATGATGATGAATTTCAAAGGAATGGAGTGTCACAATGTCCTCTTAGTCCTAATTCTAAGGACTATGAGAGCAACAGTGATGAAGGACAGGATGATGCACTTAGTCCTAATTCTAACGAGTATAAAGGTAGCAGTGATGAAGGACATAATGATGCACTTATTCCTAATTCTATGGACTATGAGAGCAACACTGAAAATGCACGAGGAAGAATATCCAATAAACATCGAGTCAAATTTTCCATTGAGTTCGAATTCTAAGGACTATGACAATAGCACTGAAGAAGGGGAAGATGAAGAATATCCTCCAAGTCAGTGTTTGAAAAGCACAGTTGATCATAGTGTGGATAACATTCCTCTTAATAATGATGAAAACCCTTATACAAATGATGATCCAATGATGGAGATGTTGCCAAGAAATATTGTATCGAGGAGTAGGAGCAGACCTTTTCGTATCAATGCAAGATGTTCTAGTTATACAAGGGGTAGAGTAGAATATCTAACGAGAAAAAGTTCTATCAGCACACTCATTTCAAGTGAATGTTTCCAAAAAGGTTGCTTGAAACGTATGGATTTCAAATTTGCATTAGAGAGCAGTAAGAGATATTTGTCAATGAATAAAAACATGCAAAATTCATATTTAGTTTGGTGCATGAAATCTTTATTGTCAAGTTATGATTATCATATTAGGACTTTATTTATCTGTAGAAAAGCTTTCAAAATGTTTCATTCAATTGGGAATTTTCGTCTCTCAAGAATTCAAGAAAATTTGAAAAAGGATCCCACATTTTATTCAAAAGTACGTCATAAAAGACAGTTTGGGCCATTATCAAATACTGCAATGTCATGGATGAAAGATTTATTTTCAAAGCATGGAGAGTGTATGCCAAATAGAGAGAGAATACATATTCCAGATAATTTTTCAAGATGAGAAATCTACAACTTATACAAAGAATATGCAGCAGGTGCTGAGGGACATGGCCGGTTTATTACATATCAATATTTTGTGAAGGTATGGAAGAAAGAATTCAACAATGTTCGTATTCCTAATATAAATCGTCGCCATATAGACATATTAAAATTGGAGGATGTTGACATACTTGTTTATGACTTCAATTTAAATAAGAGAGGAACTCTTCGCTTCAAGACGATAGAGATTCTGAAAATGTTGTTACCAAAAAGAACAGCGTTGAGATGGGAGTCTGCTGAAACCAGTCATAGATCTAGAAGAATTTTGAAACCTGAAATGACGGGCATGCATGTGGACTCAAATGGAGCACTAGTTGATGAAAGAGAAGAATATGGAACATCTTCATCAGCATCCAGTCACTCATCTGAAGATGTGAATTCTGATGGTGTGCAAGAAAATATGAGTGATTTTGGAATAATTGTTTAAGACAGTTTATCTAACTGATGTATATATCGTATCTTGAAATAAAATTTTTTGATTTCCATATGGTTGTTTTAAATGAGAAGTTATGAGTCATTTTTTATGTTGTTGGATTATATGTCTGAATTATGATAATTTTTATTGTTTAGAATATCTGGAATGAAACATTAAGTTAGAAATATAATGTATGTTTCATTCAATATACCAATAATGACTTTTGAATTGATTTAGTGTTGTAATTTGTTCATAATGTCATCGTTTTTTTATTTTATGGTTGAAAAAATTTCAATTTCTTTTGTATCTAGCATGTTATGGTTGAGAACATATTGAATTTATACTTAGGAAAGAAAAATGTTATTCTACCAAAAACATTAGTGTGTTTTTTCCTCATAAACAACTTTGTTATCCACACTAAAAATTTGGTTTTACTAGCATTTTTTTTTAAATTTTGAAGATTGACCCTAAAAAAAAATCATCGTTCTAGTATCATCACTTTTTCGTTTTCAAGCTGTATTTTACACGAAAATTCCGTTTTCACTGCCATTTTTAAAACATGTTCAAAATTGTCCCTAAAAAAAAAATCATCGTTCTAGTATACACACTTTTCGTTTTTAGCACTGTTTTTGAAGTTTTTTTGGCATTTTTTTGCCAGAGTTTGCGTTTTGAATTTATAGTTCAAGTTTCAAAGTTTACATTGTTTAACAAGAATGAGAATTATTAATAGGAGATATGTCACGATTCAAAATTCAAGTGCATGTGTATAATGGATATATAACAAGTTTTCAAACATGTATGGATGCAAACAATGGGTACATTGTCTTATGCTAGATGCAAGACTAATGCCCCATCCATAGTGGATGCTACACTTGCAGATTATGCAAGAATAATATTATATTATAGTGAATGCACTTGGAAATCAATGTCGAGAGTAGATGCAAGGCTTGCAATGGATGTAAGGATCTTATTTAGTTATGTAGCAAATGCATACTTACAATGGATGCGTGGATCCTCTTCAGACGAGGTAGTGATAAAAATGGGCTATCCTATCAAAATAGGTAGTGATAAAAATGCATAGACATAATATTACAAAGAACATGGGAAGCAATAAATACATTTATTGTAAATATTACAAGATTATAGTGTTGTGGAAGCACATGAGGCAGTAATAGACCAACGAGATAGTTGAGATTGCCAAGTACTACATCAACCAACAATCAAACATAAGTACTACACTAACAAATACAAATAGATTTGTCATAGAGCAATATACATGGAGGTTGCCTATGGTTCAGAGGGGGGTCCCTTAGCAACGTTTTCCTTTCCAATGGTGGTGATTATTCTACTATTTCCAATTCCCCAATAGAGCAATATACATGGAGGTTGCCTATGGTTCAGAGGGGGGTCCCTTAGCAATGTTTTCCTTTCCAATGGTGGTGATTATTCTACTATTTCCAATTCCCCATTTCATTTTGGTAATATGGATCAAGTACGGAATTGGTTATATAATTAGTAGTCTAATCTTATAACAAAATTCACTCTAGTTGTCAAAATCTAGTGGTTCATAACATCAAAGTTAGCTATAATATTATTTTAGTCCTTGTAATTATACATGTTTCTTATAAGTTAAGGTTGTTGTATGCAATGTTGAAAAGAATAAATATTTTTTTCATGATATGTGTTCTTTTTTTTCACATGGAAAATATCTTTACTTCTTTATTCATGTTCTAGTCTTGAGGGGCTAGTCATTTTCAACTAGGGCTCAAAGACATTACATCAAATCTTATCATGCCACTCACTGCAATTGAATCTGGATGGGGAGGATCTTAATCCCCAATTGAACAATATAAACATGCTTGTAGGAAAACTATATGGATTTCCATTGTCATAGTATTGGAACTTTCAAGAAAAACTATAGATCATGTAAAGTGGGGTACATTTTTGTCCATCTCACAAGTTAAATTTTCTAGGTGGGGAGGATCTCAATCCCGAGTTCAATGATATGTATGCATTAACCATCCTTGTAGGAAAACTATATGGATCGGTTTTACCCTAATATTAGGACTTTCAAGAAAAACTATAGATCACCATGCTTGTAAGAAAGAAAAACTATAGATCACCATGTTTGTAAAAAAACTATATAGGTTGGTATTGCCCTCATATTAAAACTTTCAAAAAAACAAAAAAAACTATAAATAAGTGAGACACATTTTTGTTTATCTCACAAATTAAATTTTCTAATTTTTCTAATGAAAAGAGTGAGTGAGATAACGTTTGTGTTCATTTCACAAATTCAATTTTTTAATACTTTTAAATCTATCTTAAAAAGATTTTTCTATAAAAACTTCTAGCATTTCTATTAAAAGAATTTCACAAAAAACTTTTAAACTTTTCTAATAAAAAATAATCTAAATAATGTATAATTCCACTTTTTAATTTTTTTATTTAAAAAATAAAACTAAATATAAAAAACGTAATTCTATTTTCTTTCATCTGTGTTTATCGATATCCTAAATAAAAGGGCAAAGCAGCCGGATCAATGGTTGTTCCATCATTAAATGAACTGAAATAAAGAACTGAAATGAATCAGATAGAGAAGACAAGGCTAGAAAAATTAGACCAACTTAAATAATTAAAAAAAAATCCTTAACCAAAATTGTATTTATCAACTTAATGAAAAAATTTAACCATTTAAACTTTAAAGAAGCTTTTATTCATGAACTTGAATGAAAAAATTTAATCCTTTAAGAAGCTTTTATCCTTAGTGATTTTTTCCATATCTTTCTTGCTTATGGGTTGAATCTTGACAAAGGAGTTTTTTAATAAAACGTTGACATACAGTGCATTACAACCCTTACTAAAACTCAGGCTTAAGTGTAAAGCACTCTGTTGTAAATATGATGTACCATTTCATGAAATATTGCTATTTTAGAAAAGGGATATCCTTTTCTACTATATTTATAAAATTCTTTGTTCACAATAGTGGAAGTTATAATTGAGCCTCAAGCTTGGGCATTACTTAGTCAAAACAATCAAATTTTCATGGTAGAGGTGGCGAAGTTACTCTACATGGAAGCCTGAACATTCAAATTTGCCTCCCCACCTGTAAGAGAAATTCATTGGTAATTGTAAGATTAAAAATGGCATTAAAATGCTACACAACAAATCAAATAAGGGTAGACTTTAACCTTGATATTCTCTCCTCTTGTGGTAGCTGTATTTCAAATTCCTCCTCAAGTGGATTAAAGACCAAGTCTAGCTTTTCTTCAGTGACTTCACTTAAAGAAGGAGGATTCCACTGCAACAAGTAGAATAGTGTGAGAAATTATGTTAAAACATATCCAAGTGAAACGAGAACACAACTTATAATGTGTATTAGGTACTTGTATGATAACATTATTTTGTCATATTTCAATGAAAAAAATCTTGTGACCAAAAGTAACTAACAACAATACCACAAACCTTGGGAGAATTATCTTTATCAATAACCAGAGCTCGGATACCCTTCACAAGACACAGCCAGGCAAGATATTTTATCATTTTGGACTATATAGATTGCTTCAGAATAGGCAATCAAACAAGACAGAGACAAGCAAGATGAATTATTATCCTGAAAAATTAAAAATATTGTTTTAATGCCAACAGTGAAAGAAAGCATTCTAAATCATACCTCATAGATATCTTTGGATATTAGTCCTCTCAACGTGTTTACGGTGAGACGGAACTCCTTTTTAAGGCATTCAAGGAGTGTTTGTTTGCGTGCTTGTCTAACCTGTAATGCAAAATTCTATAAAAAAGAGTGTTCTGACTATCAATCACCTTTTGTAAAATGTCAAACGTGATTGCTTTGATAATTATTAAGCTTCTGAGAATATGACCATTGGAACAATATATACAATCAATTCATTTTTTTTTGTTTTCTAGCATATCCCTGACTTGAGGGACTAGCCTGTGCTCTAGGAAACCATTACCCAAAGGAATCTAATCAGTCAAAATCACCCGGGAGGACACTCAACCTAGCATCTAAGCAGTCAAAATCACCCGGGACCACACTCAACCTAGGCTACAGCAACCCTTAACATGGTAGAATTTTCAAACAGAGATTCAAAGCTTGACCCTCAAAATCCAATCACTTTAGCAGGATTTGACATTTACAATCAATTATTGCCAAAAAGCTACGCCTGTATTATCCTCTTCAGAGTGAAAGTTTTCATAGGGGACTCCAGGATATTTTTCTGTCACATGCATGTACAATCTACCGATAATATGACGTGAACTTACGAGACACCATGTGTCATCAAATGGATGAGATTAATGAAATCCATATCTGGAAAGGATAAATTTGTTTGTTCCATGAATCATGCTTCAATTGGCCTTGAAAATGAATGGAGTAGGCAATTTTATTATGACGCAACTGAGATGATTTCGTACAAAAAGAGATGGGAAAAGTGCCTCCTTTCTAAGTGACCTGAAACCATGTTAAAGAGAAACAAGAGGTACACATTACAGAGAATAATGTCCCATCTACATAAGTTCTACTAATTGTTGTCAATGCAGTAGGTGCCAGGTGGTAAGGGCCAAAGAGAAACATAATATCGATTTTGGTTGAACATTTCCCTTTGGATTGTAATTTCAAACAACAGTCAATACATATCTGAGCGTGAAAACGGTAAAGAGCAACCAGGCATAATATAGGTTCCTAGTCCTACTATGGGAAAAGCTAAAAACATGGCTTAGATATGATTCATGTTGAATATAAGGTGGATGCAGATCTGACTGATGGTGCTTTCTCCAACAACTTGGGAAAGCTAGATGACATCAAACAACCATGCAAGGCAGGCTGCTTAACCTCTTCCCAAGAATCAGCAGCGAGGCCTGCACTGATTGCAAAAATAATGGAGTCTTTTCTCTAAAAGCTTGGGAAAGCATCAGCTGATATGCAACTAGGGCAGACTGAATAGTCGCTCCCTTTGAAAGTTGTCCAAGGAAAAGGACACAATAAGTCAGACTAGATATCTGATTGAAAATACACTAGACCGTGGGGAAGAAAGAGATTACCGATCGTAATGTCATCTTCAAACCGGTTGGAGAAGATCTCTTTAGATTCTGAATAGTGTCTTTAATCCATTCATTGCCCTCCATATTGCTCTCTGCTGTCTGCATGATAAAGTAGCGTTGCACATAAGTTTCACATACATGACAATAGTAACCGCATTGGAAGACAATTGGCTATATACATAGTTGCATTAACAGGAAAACTAATCCCAAAGGAATTCTCTGAAAATATTTGCATGTCTATGGTACAGGGGGGGGAAAATCTAATGTCAAAGGCATTCTCTGAAAGTTTAATGAACGTATTTGAATTTTGCATGTCTATGGTAAAGACCAGAGAGGGGGTGAGTATAAGAATCTCACTAAAGTTTCTATGATCTCTTCTACGGTATCCTTGGAGAAGCATTTGTCAATCAAAGAACGTCTGCATAGACAGAAATATCTGTAAGACTCCAGCTATGTGTAGAATCCTTAACAAAACAAAACAAAAAACGCAAAAAAAAGAACACAAAATGCTTCCATTAGTACTACTACTCGTCCAGAAATTGATATTTGCTTACTTATGCAAGATACTTTTCTCCCCAAGATGGACTTGAAGCGAAAATTCTTCAATTGCTGCTTTGACAATGTTCCTATCTCCAGAGTTCAAATCAACCAAGCGTTTCTCCAATTCTTCCAATTTCTGATGTAAACAGATTACCGTGAACATCTTACAAAATAAAAATAGCACTGCTTCAAATGGAGAAGATTTACATTGAAATTGTACTATAATACAATAAGCAAAGGGACTTCAACAAACTCGGTAAAAGCAGGACCTTGCTTCGAATCACATGTGACCAGAATATTTATGTAATCCCATTCACCCTCAATCCAAAGCCCCATGGACTAAAGACATTAATATTTAAACACACATTTCATAAATGATTTCCAAGCAGCGTATATCCTTTTCTACTTTTGAAGGAATCTGAACTAACACAAAAGTACCTCTGATGGAATATAATGAGTGCCGAGACCAGTTGAAATCATTTCCACACCATCAAGTCGTGCACCTGTTAAGGCCAGATACTCCCCTACATTTTTATCAACCAAAACAGAATAAAGGCCAGGTTATCTCAAAAGAAAAGGATACTACCAAACAAAATATCCAACACACACTTTCCCTCGTGTTACTTTCTCATCTCAAGTATCCAACTTCTAGCAAAGATGCTTGTAGCATCCCTAAACTGTTACATCTTAAGATCCATGTTACATCATATTGACTGGCCACAACAAAGCATAGTTACCAAGATGTCCTGGAAGATGTGAAAGAACATATGAGAGACTGGCATCGGTGTGAAATCCAAAGCCAGCCTCAGGCGCTGATAAGACCTGTTACAATGTGTATCCACCAATAGATTGTTATTCTCAGAGTGGCATTATCTTATTTCAAGAATCACTGAAGTATAGTCCCAGTAATTTTTCATGGAAGATAAATTCTGTTCTTTTTCATACACAAAATATGCAGTCCTTTTTTACCATTTTAAAAGTATTTTGGAAACCCTCCTTTTCATTGCATATTATAGTGCAACGGAAACTAAATCATGTAGGACAATATTATTAATTAGTAATAGAATTATTAATTAGGTGGTTGGGGAGTCACATATCTCACTGTCCTGATTGACATCACTGTACCTCAAACAGTACCATTGACCTACAGTGGTCATTTGTTGGGCATTAATACATTTATCGTATCTTATCTGTATGTTCCCCTCCACATAAAGAATGTGTTATAAGACTTTATGCATTGCAATAATACATCATCCAAGTATAATTTCTCTCTGCAATATTCTGTTATTGCATTATCTCACAATGTTTACCTTTATCTCGGTCTTACATTTGGTGGCAGTTTACTTTGCTTAAAAATTAAAAGATATCTGCTAAGCGTCTGTAAGAAGAGGAAATTTTTCATTGAGGATTGAATGAACTTACAGTTTTCTCTGTGACTACTTTAAAAGTGGATGCTAATGTTAGACTTGCACCTCCTCCAATTGCAAGTCCATTAACAATTGCTACCTGAGTTAAACACACAAAAAAAGGGATGAAATCAATTCAAAAGAAACACAAAAATTAGAAGAAGAAAGCTTCCATCTATTTTTGTAAGACATGCTGGAGGCGGATAATATGCCAGCAATGGAACATTAACAATGTTCTAAATGAGCACAGTAGAAGCTTTACATTGTTTATCATAATTTTACATGACATAAAAACCGTCTAAATATTATCCTTCCATGTAAAAATTTAAAAATAAGAGACAAGTTATTCTTCTCAACAGGTTATCAAGGGTCTCGAATCAAAAATTGCATTTAAAAAAAAAATCAAATTCCTTACCACAGTTTTCTTGTATGTATGGATATGATATTGAAGCCAATACATTTTGTATACAGCCTCGATAACATGTTTGTCTGCAAAAATAGTTGACTAATCTTAAACCAAACTCGGTCTTTTTCTCTCTCACAGACAGTCACAAAGAATCAAGATACAGTCAAATCTGCATTATCTTGAATATTTTTTAAGAATATAGTGTCGATATCTACGTTTTTACATGTATCAAACACTTCGTAGGGCAGAAATTTAATACCAAAATAATAGTCATAGTTACTATGAGCAGAAAACCAGTAAACATCTCCTGTCACTTATGTATGCAAGATAACAGTGAATCTTCTGAAACTATGCCCTTGAGTAAAGATGTCAATGTTCCAAAAGGTTGGATACCAACCTGCCTTGCCATAATAAAATACCCTCAAGTCTCCCCCAGCAGAAAATGCTCGCCCAGCTCCCTGAAAGAAATACAAAAATGTTGAGATAAGTTTGGAAGTGGTACTCACAGTATTTAGATTTTGGCAATAAAACGTTGCAATCAAATACAGTGGAAAGTTTTACCTTCATGATTATCATCTCTGTGTCATTTTCTTTCTCCCATTTCTCGTAGATCTCAGCTAATTGGATTACCTGAACATCATATTAGAGGAATTATTGAAGCAATTTGGGAAAACATGTTTGTTGTAATGCACTAACCGTCTATTAGAGACAAAATTTGATTATCATACCACTTCCCTGCTAATGATATTCAGTTTACGTGGGTTATTAAGAGTGATAACTCGCGCACGACCTTTCTCTTCATCTAGGACATCCTGTTTGAATAGCACACCTTCCTTCAGTACAATTTATCAACAAAAATATCAGCCAGACCAGTACCATTGTTAATTCGAAAGAATCTTAATTTTAATTTTTCTAAAGAAATTCTTGGACAGATCAAAAAAGACCAATGCAGCATTCCAGAGCTCACTGGAGCATTTCCTGTCAGCGCTTGATTATGTGTGTTTAAGAAAACAGTCAAATACAGCAACAACAATCTCCTAAACATGTACCAGTCAGGCTGCAGACCTAAGTATATGTCAAGAAAACTGCACACCACACAATTCAACTCATGCCCATGGTACAAGCACAATCTGTATTGAGATAAACAGAAAACCAGAACATAGAAATCCTAGAACACAAAAAATAAAAGTGGTGCTAACAGTTATGAGAATGTTGTAAACCATTTACAGTTGCACAAAGCAAATCAGCAGCTGCAAGGTCAACTGGAACAAGTAGACATTGATTACCATCTTCAAGATGTACTACTCTAGAAGATGGGGAAGCTTTGTGTGCCAAAAGAAAAAAACATACCGTTCATAATGGAGGTTCATATCTGCAAGATTGCTGGGATTTTGGTGTCAGTAAGACTGGATAAACTGCGAAGGTATGTATATTGGCCCAAGATACAAGAAACAGCTAGTTCTATCAGAGATTGTATGTTATGCTGTACCAGCAAGCCCAATAACAAAGAGCATGGACTATACACTCCACTTCCAGTGCCTACAAGTCCATGGGAAAGTATATTGATGGAACTTGTTGGGGTTTTCTCAAGGATAACAAGATGGAATGACTATATATATGTGGTCGTAGACAAGTTTAGTGAGATATCTGTACTAATGGCTTGTAAGAAGACCATCAAAGGTTAAGAAACTGCAAGTTTGTTCTTTGAAAGTGTTTGCGTGCACTTTGGGAGTCCAAGGAACATTATTTCTGATAGAGATACTGTATTTCTCAGTGCATAATTGACTTCATTGTGGAGGAAAATGTATACTAAACTGGAGTGATCCAACGCCTTTCACCCACAAACTGATGGGCAGACAAAGGTGGTGAATAAGACTTTGGTGCATGCTACTGAGAGGCTATAATCAAAAGCATCCATGGACCTGCGATGAAATTTAGTTTACAAACAACATTCCTATAACAAGGTTGTCCACACTTCCACTAGTAAGTCCCCTTTTGAAATCTGTTTTAGGTATTTGAATTTCCACCATCACCATTAGGTATTGTATATGAACCATTTTTACCAGAGTCAAAATCAGAAAAAATCAGTGGGACAAAAGAGCGAAGAGTTTAAATTGGATCAGGAAAAAATCCACAAATACAAAAAAATAAAGATATATTTTAAATATCAAAAAGTATTTTTGATTGATATTCAACAAAGCCAGGTCCATACACCCCCACATCTATCCTGTAGCATGTTGGTCTCCATTGGTCACTTTTTGTTGCTTGGCAAACAAGAAACAAACTCAAATAGACAAAAAAAAAATGACTGAACAGTGAAAACCACAAAAACAGCTTTTTAAAGACAAATTGGGGCCCGATTCGATTCAAATCATGAATCAAAGCTGTCAAGCCTAGTTGAAATTGTGAGTTTGACTTAGTTGACCAAGTCAAACTCAGTCAATGTGAATCTGACTCGGGAAGGCTTTAATCAGCTCGATTGAGGACCGATTTGAGTCAAACTTGCACATTTAAGGTTTAAATCACAAGTCATGCTTCCTTAATATGGACATCTTGAAACAGGGGCATCAACCTTAACTGATGTGATAAAAGCATAAAGTTCATAGATAAGATCAAACAAATGCACCTATAGGTTCAAGAGAATCTAAGAAATCATAGGAAAAATATAAGGCCAGGAATGATCAGCACAAGGCTGAAAATGCCTCCAAAGTATGAGGTAGAGTGTGGTTTCACCTTAATGAGGAATGGTTACAATGTCCAATAAACTAAGTCACCTAACATGGGGACACGGGACACAAAAATTTGAGTGTCCGACACAGGCACATTGACCCCCCGGAAAAGGACACATTATATATTATTTTATTAAAATATATATATATATATATATATATATTAAAAATAATACTAAATAGATATTTCTTACAAAAATTCTCATTCATTATACACATTCAGACATAGATCTAGATTCTACATTGTAAATTTGAAATTTACAAGTTTTACAAAGTAACATTATGCATACAAATACAATTGTGACAGATGCATTAATGATCCAATAGGAGAAAGACAAGAAACTGCAGTTTTCTCATTAAGTTATCAAAATCAAAATGTGTTACATAGGTAGTAACAATGCCAATGGCAAATAGAAATAACAAATACAAAACAACTACAAGATAGTAAGTAGCTCATGACTCATGAGCCATCAATCAGCATCATTGTCATAGTCACCACTGCTCTCCTTTGTTGCATCCTCCTTCTCTGTATCCAATGTCATCTTTGCATCTGCTGGTGTGGAGGATGACCCCTCAAGAGTATCACGATCATCAAAAATGACAAGCTCTAGCACTGGCTCATTAAGATCCAAGTTGGCCAATGCCAACTCAACGCTGTTGTCCAAACCCATATCATCAGGAAATACATTCCACGTCTTTGTCTTTCCCTTCAACCACTCATCCCTCTGCCTGTAAATAAGACGAAGGTTGGTGTGCACATACATCATTGTCTCTGCCCTGGACTACTCAAGCTTGCTCTTCTTGATACTATACAAATTCCCATATGTGATCCATGTTAGTATTTGTAGCATTGGATGTGTTCTAGCCATGAAATTTGGTGGAGAGGCTAGAATACATGAGATCTCCAAGACCCATAAATCATTTCTGGAAATTCCACCTATAAGTGACTTAATTAGATTATTAACCAATTTTTCAATGTTTCCTAAGTCTAAACTTACGAAAATTGGTTAATTAATTAGTATTAATTAATTCAAGGTGAGAATCATCTAGAAACTCACACGGATCGATTCCAAGATGATCCTAGCCATCGATTAAGTTTTAAACTTGGTCGTTGGTGTTGATTTCTGGTAGCATCGGATGTGCTCTAAGTCTCAAAATTTTCAAGGAGGTTTAAACACATGCATTCTCCAATACCCAGAAATCGTTTTGGGAAATTCTACCCGGAGACAGTTTTATTAAAATAATTAATTATTTTTAATGGGGCCCTAAGTCTAAACTTAGGAAATTAAAATAATTAATGGGTATTAATCCAAACTATGGGTGTAACTTCTAGAAGAAGACGAGGATCAAGCCAAAATTATCTAAGCCATTGATTAGAAGTTAATCTAGGTCGTTGGTTGTCCAACGGAAAAATATAACAAGAAGCTTGAGGGGCACTTGGAAAACACACAGAGGGAAGATCAGAAGATCGATTTTTTGAAGCAGAGCAATTGGTGGAAATAATTTCAAAGTGATCTTTTGCAGTGAGGGGCAGGGATAGTTCCGATTGGAGATTTCTCCTGATCCGGGATTACTCAGCAGAGGAGGCAAAGAGAGATCTGGAAGAGGCAGTGCAGAGCCAAAAGAGGCTAATGCAGGGCCACGCAGAGGCAACGTAGGCTGATGCAGAGGCAGGATAGGCTAACGCAAAGGCAGCGCAGAGCCTTGAGGAAGTGCGAAAATTTGTTGAGGAGATCGATTTTGTTAGCTAGAAGCCGGAGTGTGAGACCGGGAGAGCAGAAGTCAGAATCTCATAGGCAAATCGATCAGCCAGGAGGATTGACACAGTGCCCAGAGGGTGTGACACTGGGCTGACACAGTGATTGCACAGAGGCAGCCAGATGCAATTCATTCAGTGGCTGGATCGGCCAAGATTTCCAATGATAGGATGAGGTAACCTCACTTATCTCTCTGTCAGTGATATTCTGTTAAAATTGGCAACTAGGGCCAAACTCCATGTGGGTCATCTTATTCATGGATGATAATATTTTTATTAGATTCCTCTCGTCGAGAGGTGTAGGATTGATCTAAAGATCATCCGATTCCGATAAGTATTTATGGAGATATGAATTTATTTTGATTATGGAATAATTATCAAGCCAACCAGCAACTCATCTAGGCTCAAAAGCCCAATAGCCGCATCTATTCAATCATCAACACTTGTGTATAAATACAAGAGGTCTTTTCCTCATTTGGACACACACTCTCTCATCACATCTCTCTCTCTCTCTCTCTCTCTCTCTCTCTCTCTCCTGTGCATAAAAGAGGCTCTTCTCCTATTGCGCAGAAAGAAACTCTTCTCTCACATGTGTGGAAGGACGCAGATTTAGGGCTCCAACTGCAGATCGGATGTTTGACCAGCGTTGACCATCTTTCTCCCTCTCTGAACTGCGTTGTAGGTGGATCTGACTCTCCTCAAAAGGCCGCATTTTTTGGTGAAGGAATCAAGTCGATCCAACGGTCAGTTTGCAAGATATTCACTACCCTAGTTTAGGGTTGATGTCGATGATGATGATATCGGTGATGCTGAAGATGTCGATGATGTCGATGATGCTGATGTCGGTGATGCCGATGATGCTGATGCCAGTAATGTTGATGATGCCGATGTTTATGATGTTGATGTCAGTGATGCCGATGATGCTGATGATGTCAATGATGCCGGTGATGTCGATGATGATGATGTCGGTGATGCTGATGATGCCAGTGATGTCGATGATGTTGATGCCGGTGATGTCGATAATGCTGATGCCGGTGATGCCGATGATGTCGATGATACTGATGTTGGTGATGCCGATGATACTGATGTCGTTGATGCTGATGCCACTGATCTAGGGTTTGCTGCTGCTAATATAAATCAGACTTTTTTACTATTTCTCTCTGTTGAATTATTGAAGATAAAGGAAGATTTGATCAAAGGGTTCCCCCATATTGGGGTTTGTCCCTGGTTAGCCACCACATCTTGTGTCTCTTGTCATGGCTTGTTTTCTGTCGATCGTTTAATGTTCTATCTGCACTTTACTTACTGTAAAGGTGATTGCTAATCTATGGATAATAATAATAAAAAGAAGTAAACTGTTCTAAGCATAGAACATACCATAACTTAACATGGTATCAGAGCTGAGGTGAAGACAGAGCCCGAGCAAGAGCAAGAGAAATCACCGAAGAGAAGATTGGCAAGGCTATCCTAAAAGAACTATGGGGTCCTCAACACTCTTCCCTGCCAAAGACAAGCTCCGTGAGAAGTCTAACTATCACAGATGGAAGATGTCTCTCGATCTAACCTTAGAAGATCAAGGAGTGTTGGACCATGTGAGAGGCATATTGTTGAGCCTCCATCAAATGCACCCGTTGCTGCTAGAAACAAATGGAAAACCGGTGAAGTCAAAACAAAGAAGATCATCTGGGACTCTATCGACAAGCGCTTGGTGGCCTATGTTTCTAAGTTGAACACCTCCAAGGAAATCTACGATAGACAGGTGAGTTTATTTAAAGTTAAAGATGCCTTTACTCTTGGGTTTCGAGTTGATTCATTATATCAGGTCGGTGGAAGTCCGCTAGGTGTCATGTCTTGTGATACATCTCTTCAGTCCGAACTGTGGCATCAGAGGTTTGCCCCCCTTCATTATAATGCTCTACCCAATGTAAGACAAATGGTGATAGGGACGCCCGAATTCTGAGTAGAGAAAGAAGGTGTATGTCCAAGATGTACCGAAGGAAAGCTCAAAAAAGGACCATTCCCCTCAAGCCAAAGCAAGACCTCCGATATATTACAGTTGGTTCACTCAGACATATCTAGTATAATGCCTATGAACTCCTTAGGAGGATATTCATATTACCTTACTTTTACAGATGACTATTCTCGAAAGACTTGGATATACTTCTTGAAAAAGAAGGATGAAGTGTTCTCTTGGTTTCGACACTTCAAAGCCTTGATCGAGAATCAAACCAAAAAGAAGATCAAGATCTTAAGGACTGATAATGGGACTAAATATGAATCTAATGAGTTTCATGACTTTTGTAAATAGGCTGGCATTAACAAGGAGACTACTACACTATATACTCCTGAATAGAATGGTGTGGCGGAAAGGAAGAATCGTACGATTGTGGAAGCTGTCTGTGCCATGCTCCATGATCAAAGACTTCTGAAGTTTCTATGGGACGAAGCTGCAAACACTGCTATATATGTACAAAACCGATGCCCTCATCAAGCATTGGGTTCCAAGATTCCTGAAGAAATGTTCACCGAAAGGAATCTTCGTGGGCTATAGTGAAAGGATATAGAATCTATGTAGCCGATCAAAGGGAAGTCGTGATTAGTCATGATGTCACCTTTGACGAAGATATGGCTCTCAGCCAGGTGAACAATCTTCCTACACCAAGGAACTCTCAAGAAGTTGACACCAGGGAACTGAAAGAAAAAGAGTATGATGAGATATTTGCACCTGTTGCCAGATATACCATCATCTGCTCGATCATAGCCCTTGCGGCTTCACAAGGATAGAACCTACATCAGATGGATGTCAAGACCGCATTCTTGCATGGTTCGATCAAAGAAGAGGTCTACGTGGAGCAACCCGAAGAATTTGAGATTTATGATCGAAAAATCTCATGTATGCAGGTTGAAGAAGGCTCTCTATGGGTTGAAGCAAGCACCCTGCACATAGTATGAGAGGATCGATAGCTACTTGATGAAGCTGGGATTCACTAGGAGTGAAGTCGATCCTAACCTTTACTCTAAGGTTGAAGATGACAAACCTCTCATACTGGTGCTGTATGTGGATGACCTCTTTCTAACAAGTGCAGACCCTCCCATTCACAAATGTAAGAGGGAATTGGCTTCTAAATTTGAAATGAAGGACCTAGGACTGATACATTATTTCCTAGGACTTGAAGTCTGGCAGAAGCCAAGGGAAATTTTCCTATCTCAAGGAAAATACGTGGTGAAGATATTGGAAAGATTCGGTATGGTGGACTGCAAGCCTGTGACTACCTCGAGGATCTTAACTTTCAGAAGTTATATGGTAGTGATGTTGGACCAGATTTGGGAAATGCCTCTGAGTTTCATAAACTCATTCGCGTTGATGTTCTTGGTGAACCTCCGTCCGGACATATGTTTTGCACTTAGCATGGTGAGCTCATATTTCGTTGAGTCTCACTAAATTGATGTCAAGAATCTTCTGAGATGTTTTCGGGGCACAATCTCTCATGGATTGAGATACATTGCCGGAAATATGAAACTGCATGATTATTCGAATGTTGAGTGAGCAAGCAGTGTGGAGAGCACTTCTCAGTGCTGGTTCTCTTTGGAATCTGCCCCGATATCCTGGATGAGCAGGAAGCAAAAGTCGGTGGTTCTGAGCACCGCCAAGGCATAATACATTGTTGCTAGCATGGCCTCCTGTGAGGCAGTCTGGTTACGAAAGCTCTTCAGTGAGCTGTTTGGATTTACATTGGATACTACTGTGATCCTGTGTGATAACCAGACTGGGATTCGTTTATAAGAGAATCTCGTATTTCATGATTGCTCCAAGCATATCGATATCAGGTACCACTATATTCGAGATATGGTGCAACAGGGAGCTATAAGGCTCCAACATATCGGTACAGATGAACAGGTCGCCGACATACAGACAAAGCCCCTAGGAAAGGTCAAATTTTTGACTTTCCGAGAATGACTTGGTGTCATTCAGAAACCCTCTGATGAGGGTCCTCTATGATGTATGGAGCTCTTGGAGCTTCGAGAGGGGCGCGGGGTACTTCTTGGAGCGACATATGACCATAGGGTGACTCACCATCCTCTGGTGGTGTACGTGTACAGGGTAAAAGAATCAAAACTTTCCCTGTGACACCCCGTGGCGACTATATAGCAGGATGATTAGTTCTCCTGTGAGGTCTGGATGATGTCTTCTCCATGACTATTGTGTAGCAGGATGATTAGTTCTTCTGTGAGGTCTGGATGATGTGTTCTCCATGACGATTGTGTAGCAGGATGATTAGTTCTCCTGTGAGGTCTGGATGATGTGTTCTCCATGACGATTGTGTAGCAGGATGATTAGTTCTCCTGTGAGGTCTGGATGATGTGTTCTCCATGACGATTGTGTAGCAGGATGATTAGTTCTCCTGTGAGGTCTGGATGATGTGTTCTCCATGGCGATTGTGGACAGGATGATTTGCTCTCTTTGGGCCAGGATGATTAGTTCTCCGTGGGCATCCACTGAAACAGGATGATTTGCTCTCGTGTGGATAGGATGTTTCGCTCTCCTATGACAAGATTGATTCGCTTCTCTTATGGGACAGGAGATTTCGCTCTCTTGTGGACAAGATGATTAGTTCTCCTGTCGAGGCATCCTACCCATGCAGTCTAGGACTCATGGGAAGTACCTCTCATCTGATCAATGAGCAGGGAAATGAGGATAGGGACCATAGTAGTACTGATGGATGCATCGTTGTATCTACCCTACTCCCTATGATAGGATGACCTTCATTGATCTAGGATCAATGGTACTGGTCTGGGACCAGCGATAGGAGTTGTACCCACTATGACACTGACTTCGGGTCAGTTGAGGACTGGTCTAGGACCAGTGGTACACACTCTGAGACTGACTTTGAGTCAGTGGACGATGATACTAGTCTGGGACCAATGGTAGGAGTTGTACCCACTATGACACTGACTTCGGGTCGGTTGAGGACTGGTTTGGGACCAGTGGTACACGCTCTGAGACTGACTTTGAGCCAGTGGAGGATGATACTAATCTGGGACCAGTGGTAGTTGTTGTACCCACTATGACACTGACTTCGGGTCGGTTGAGGACTGGTCTGGGACCAGTGGTACACACTCTGACATTGACTTTGAGCCAAAGGAGAATGATACTAGTCTGGGACTAGTGGTACACACTCTGAGACTGACTTTGAGTCAGAGGAGGATGATACTGGTCGGGGACCAGTGGTAGGAGTTGTACCCACTATGACACTGACTTCGGATCAGTTGAGGACTGGTCTGGGACCAGTGGTACACACTCTGAGACTGACTTTGAGTCAGTATGATACATCCTCGATCATTTCTTCTTCTTCATAATTCGGACAAAGCAGAGCAGAGCAGAGCAGAACAGAGCAGAGCAGAGCAGAACTGAGCAGATAGGCAGGATAAAGTGGAACAGAGCAGGGGTTAAGCTGTACAAGGCAGTGCATTGGATGGTGAATAGTAGCGACCGATAGACAGATTGCAGATGGAGTTCTCCCTAGTTGAGAGGGAGTGTTAAAATTGGCAACTAGGGCCAAACTCCATGTGGGTCATCTTATTCATGGCTGATAATATTTTTATTAGATTCCTCTCGTCAAGAGGTGTAGGATTGATCTAAAGATCATCCGATTCCGATAAGTATTTATGGAGATTTGAATTTATTTTTATTATGGAATAATTATCAAGCCGACCGGCAACTCATGTAGGCTCAAAAGCCCAACAGTGGCATCTATTCAATCATCAACAATTGTGTATAAATACAGGAGGTCTTTTCCTCATTTGGACACACACTCTCTCATCACATCTCTCTCTCTCTCTCCTACACAGAAAAGAGGCTCTTCTCCTACTGCGTAGAAAGAGACTCTTCTCTCACATGTGTGGAAGGAAGGATGCAGATTTAGGGCTGCAACTGTAGATTGGAAGTTTGACCAGCGTTGACCATCTTTCTCCCTCTCTGAACTGCGTTGTAGGTGGATCTGACTCTCCTCAGAAGACCGCGTTTTTTGGTGAAGGAACCAAGCCGATCCGACAGTCGGTTTGCAAGATATTGACTGCCCTAGTTTAGGGTTGATGCCGGTGATGCCGATGATGGTGATGCCGATGATGCTGGTGATGCCAATTATTCTGATGTCGGTGATGTCGATGATGCTAATGTCAATGATGCTGATGTCGGTGATGTCGGTGATGCCGGTGATGCCGATGATGATGATGCCGATGATGTCGGTGATGCCAATGATGCTGATGCCGATGATTCCGATGATGTCAGTGATGCCGATGATACTGATGCCGGTGATACTAATGCCGCTGATGTTGATGTCGCTGATCTAGGGTTTGCTGCTGCTGATATAAATCAGACTTTTGTGTTATTTCTCTCTGCTGAATCATTGAAGATAAAAGAAGATTTGATCAAAGGGTTTCCCCATATTAGGGTTTGTCCCTGGCTAGCCACCACATCTTGTGTCTCTTGTCTTGGCTTGTTTTTTGTCGATCGCTTAATGTTCTATCTGCACTTTACTTACTGTACAGGTGATTGCTAATCTGTGAATAATAATAATAAAAAGAAGTAAACTGCTCTAAGCATAGAACATACCATAACTTAACATATTCTCTATAACTGGATTGCCGAGAAGGCATCCAAAGATTGTATTCATAAATTACTACTGCATAATAATAAAACCCTCAAAGTTGCTGCATCAGTTTTCCCGCATTGGGTTTTTCCAGGGACATTTGTCCAAAAATAACTGTGTAGATGTGTTGTATATTTCTTTCTTGTTCAGTTTCTTGTTTCCGCATTTTAATTAAATGTTGAAAACTGCAGTATATTCATTTCAGTGTTTACTGTAGGAAACAATAAATAATTTGGTTCAGTAATTAACAAATAGGAGAAACGTAATCAGTAGCTGCAGTAGGAATTTGGGCATCCAAATTTTCACATGGTGTCAGAGCTGCAGGTGAAACAAGAGAACAGTGTCAGAAGAGCTCAGTGTTGAAGGAAGAAGGGAAGTTGAAGTGCTGCATAGGCAGCAAATCGAATCCCCAGATGGATTGTGCGGTCTAGGCCAGGAGGGCAAAATTTTTGAGTAAGGTCTCTCTCTAAGTGAGTCGACAAACAGGTAAGAGTCAAGACTTCCAGATCAAAGTTTGCTAGTGTCAGAGGGAGCAACGCAGAAGCTTCAACGAAGAGGAGGCTTCTTGTGTTACGCAATTTTTTGCAAGCAGTTCCTGGGCAGAAAGACGTCAGAAGGAAGAAGAGAGACACTTGAGGGAATTTCTTCCTCAAAGAATTCCCAGCCAGGGAATTCGGATTCTCATTTGTTGAGTAGCAGCGGGAGAGAGGAAGTCATTCGATATTTTTTGATTGGTAGAGATGGCAGCCAGTGGATTCAGAGATCAGGATTGGTTGGATGGTGCATCCAACTATGTGATCTAGAAGGCAAGGATGTCATGCCTTTTGGATGAGCATTTTCTCAAAGTCTACGTCGACAGTGTGGTAGCTGAGCCTGCAGATCCATATCCGCTCAAGAAGTACAAGGGAGAAATGGCGAAGACAAAGACAATGATCCTCGACAAAGTAAAGGATCATATAGTATGTCACATCGTTGGTAGAGACACTGCCAAAGAGATGTGGGATGCTTTGTTGACACTATATCAAGGATCTTCTGAGCAGCACAAGATGTACTTGGAGCAGAAGATGAGATCTATGTAGATGCATAAGGGGGAATGCATTGATCCTTTCCTCTCTAAACTTCAGGAGACCCGAGATGAGCTCACAGTTGTGGGGTCAACACCTCAAGGTTCCGACATGTTAAGACTGGCCCTAAATTCAATATCTGAGGAGTGGCAAGTCTTTGTCCAGAGCATCCTGGGCAAGGCAACTTTGCCAAACTGGGATGAAATGTGGGCAGGTCTTAAGCAAGAGGAGCTGAGGAGAGACTTGGTCAAGTATAAACTTGACGGAAGCAGTAGCAGTGGGTCGAAGCCCAAGGAGGAGGAAGAGAATGCAACCCTCGCATCTAAGGAGCAGCAAGAGCAACAGAAGAAGAAGAAAGATGTTTGGAAGACCAAATGCTTCAGGTGTGGTGAATTCGGTCACTACACAACACAATGTCCTCTCAGAAAGAAGGAAAAAGATGAAAAGCATGATCTGAAGGTTGCAGCCGCGAAGATCGAGGAGGAGTTCACCCTGACAATGCAGGCATCTCCAGGAGGGAGGTGGGGTGATTTAGAGTTGTAGTTCGAAAAGACTATAGATGAGCAGGATCCTTGAAGAGCCCAACTCTCGGATCCATTCCTTGCTACGGGAGCCCAAATCAGAAGTAGCAAGATGCACCAATGTCAGTTGGTGTAGAGGAGTGGCGGAGTGACAGTTGCAGTGGCTAGGAGCGCCAGAGACTGAGCAGCGCAGAGGAGAGTTGGCAGCAGTGCAGTTGGCACAGAGCAGAGGTCAACAGCAGCGCAAAGGCTTCAGAGGGTCAACGTAGAGACTAGCAGCAGTCATACTCCAACAATGAGGTGCATCATACTGAACACTAGTTTAGTAATTTGGGATGATTTTCCGTTGTTGATGCAGTAGCAGCAGTAGTTGGAGAAGGTTGCAGTGCAGATGCAGTTGCCAGTGGCAGTAGCAGCATGGATGCAGAATTGAGAGAAAGTTGCAATACGGATGTAGTGTTGACAGTGGCAGGGTCAGCAACAGTACAAATGCAACATTTGCGCAATAGTTGGTGGACAGGTTGTCAGACACCAGCAGCGTAGAAGATGTTATAGAATAGAGTGATGCTTCAGCAGGGTGCATTGCTAGAGCACATTCCTTGCTAAGAGGGAGTGTTGATTTTTGGTAGCATCGAATGTGCTCTAAGTCTCAAAATTTGCAAGGACGCTTAGACACATGCATTCTCCAATACCCAGAAATCATTTTGGGAAATTCCACGCGGAAACAGTTTTATTAAAATAATTAATTATTTTTAATGGGACCCTAAGTCTAAATTTAAGAAATTAAAATAATTAATGGGTATTAATCTAAATTGTGGGTGTAACTTCTAGAAGAAGACGAGGATCAAGCCAAAATGATCTAAGCCATTGATTAGAAGTTAGTCTAGGTCGTTGGTTGTCCAACAAAAAGATATAAGAAGAGGCTTTAGGGGCACTTGGAGAACACACAGAGGGAAGATTAGAAGATCATTTTCTGAAGCAGAGTAGTTGCCGAAAAGAATTTCGAAGTGATCTTTTGCAGTGCGGGGCAGGGAAAGTTTCAGTTGGATATTTCTCCTGATCCGAGAATACTCAGCAGAGGAGGTAGAGAGAGATCTGCGAGAGGGAGCATAGAGCTAGAAGAGGTTGACGTAAGGCCACGCAGAGGCAGCGTAGGCTGACGCAGAGGCAACGCAGAGCCTTGAGGAAGTTCGAAATTTTGTTGAGGAGATCGATTTCTGTAGTTGGAAGCCGAGGTGTGAAACCAAGAGAGCAAAAGTCAGAATCTCAGAGGCAAATCGATTAGCTGGGAGAGTAGAAGTCAAAATCTCAGAGGCAAATAGATCAGCTGGGAGAAGTGATGCAGTCCCCAGAGGGTGTGACACTGGGCTGACGTAGTGACTGCGCAGAGGCAACGAGGGGCAGTTCATTCAGTGGTTGGATCAGGCAAGATTTCCAGTGATAGTCTGAGGTAACCTCACTTATCTCTCTGTCAGTGATATTCTCTGTAACTGGATTGTCGGGAAGGCATCTAGAGATTGTATTTAAAAATTACTACTGCATAATAATAAAACCCTCAGAGTTGTTGCACAGATTTTCTGGCACTGGGTTTTTCCAGGGACATTTGTCCAAAAATAATTGTGTAGATGTGTTGTACATTTCTTTTTTGTCCAGTTTCTTGTTTCCGCATTTTAATTAAATGGTGAAGGTTGCAGTGTATTCGTTTCAGTGTTTACTGTAGGAAACAGTAAATAATTTGGTTTAGTAATTAACAAATAGGAGAAACATAATCAATTGCTGCAGTAGGAATTTGGGCATCCAAATTTTCACAGTTGGTGCTCCAACAGTGGATTATAAGAGGAAGTCGATGGACACTTGGAGAAAACACTTGAGATCACCAAATATTCGATTTCCTTGCCAGATCAATTCCCAAAGTAGCAGCAATCGGCTGTCGGAGAGCCAGAGATCAAAGCAGTGAGTGAGGGGCAGGGACAGTGAGTTTGGAGGAGATTTTCCATATCCGTAGAGTCAGCTACAGAGGGTCGAGTTTCCTCAGTGATGCAGCGTAAAGGCAATGCAAAAGCTTCAGAGGCAAAGGTTTGATTTGGCCAGACAAAGGGTCGATTCAGTAGCTGGAGGCCGAGAAGATTTCTAGAAGGAACCAACGAGTCATTCTCAGAGGCTGCATTCGGCAGACGGCTTGATCAGTTTCAATTCCAGGCAGAGCGTACCAGAGGCTGCGCAGATTTGACGCAGAGGCTAATGCAAGGGTTTCGTGGAGCCCATTCAGAGACAGTGTTGGCGCTGGATCAATGACGAGTGAAACAAAATTGGTCTCACTAATTTTTGTGGCCAGTTTCTCCTGTAGTGGATTGCCATTTTCAGGCATCCAAATTATACTCAGATTTTCACTGCTGCTTAATCAAAAAAACCATCATCTACTACAACGTTTTCCCAGCATCAGGTTTTTCCCGGGACTTTCATCCAAAAACAACAATTTTATTTTTATGTGCGCTAGTATTTTCTTAGTTCCAACGCTATTTATTTTCCACAGTTTTATTTGTGAAGGTTGCAGTGTGTTTATTTCGATGTTGCGGTAGCAATAAATTGAGTAATTAATTTATCAATTAGGAGAAATAATACCAATTGCTGCAATAGGATTCTGTATTGGAATTTTCGCACGATATCAGAGCGTGATTGCTTAGTCGGGGAGCTCAGAAGCGAAAGAAGGAATTTCGCTATTCAGTAAGAGCATCAGGCTGAGACTCTCAGGGGCAGCGCAATCCATTGCCAGGCAAGTTGAGTTGCTTGAGGAAGCTTGATTTTTCAGAGCAGAAAGGCAGAAAAAATCGACTTTCCAAATTGAGTGATTCCAACAGGTAGAAGAAGCAGCTCAGATTTTTCATTGGGCATATTTCTCGCTAGACGCAAAGGGTTTTGTAGCAATTCGCCAGAGCAAAACCAGCATCAGGTGGAAGAGGAAAGCACACACAGCAGAGGGAAAATTTTCCTCGAGGAACTTCGAGTCTCGAAAGTTCGAATTTCCAGTTGCAGATTGGAAATAGCAGCTTGTAGGACCACGCATTCCAGAAGGGAGTGCGAGTAGCAGAGTAGCAGCCAAGCATAGGGAAAGAGGAAGTTTTCGACATTATCAAAGATGGCCACAACTGGGCTAAGAGATCAGGATAGGTTGGATGGATCCTCCAACTATGTCATCTGGAAGGCCAGGATGTCATACATGTTGGATGAATGTGCGTTGAAGCTCTACATAGACAATGTTGTGGCAGTTCCCCAAGATGCGGATCAACTGAAGGAATACAAGGAGATGGCGCATACGAAGCGGTTGATCCTGGATGGATTCCAGGACCATATACTCTCACACATAGCTGGAAAGGATACTTCCAAAGAGATGTGGGATGCTCTTGCCATGCTATATTAGGACACTTCTGAGCAGCAGAAGATGTTCCTGGAGGAGAAGTTGAGATGCATCAGGATGCAAAAGGGGGAAGGCATAGATCCCTTCCTCGCCAGGGTTCAGGAAGTCCAAGACCAGCTTGCAGTTGTTAGGGCGGTGCCTCAACCAACAGAGCTAGTGAGGTTGGCACTAAATAGTTTCTCTGAGGAGTGGCAAGTATTTGTCCAAAGCATATTGGGCAGAGACAAGCTACCAAAATGGGACAGGATGTCGGTTGATCTACAGCAAGAAGAGTTCAGGCGAGCTCTGCTAAAGAGCTCCATCAGTGGCAGCAGTAGCAGCGGACCTAAGGTGGTGAAGGAGGACGAGAATGTGGCCCTTGCATCAAAGGGTCCTAGTTAGGGAAGGGGGAGCAGAGAAAGAAGACGAAGGACCTATCAAAGGTCAAATGCTTTAGGTGTGGTGAGATTGGTCACTACAGCACATAGTGTCCTCTCAGGAAGAAGGACAACTCGAAGAAGCAGGACCAGCGTGCAGCCTCTGCAGAGATCAATAGGTTGTCCTCCAAGTTGGAGGAAGACTTCGCGAAGTTCGCAGATATACCTCCAAGAGTGAGGTGAGGAGAATTGGTACTGTAGTCCCAAAGAACTATAGAGATTGGGTAGGGTCCTTGAGGAGTTCACCTCATGGATCAGTACCTTGCTACAAGGGCCCACATTATTCAGTAGCAGGATGGATCATTGCCAATTGATGAAGTCGGTACCAGAGTGACAGTTACAGACTAGTAGCACTCAGATGCTAAGGAGCGCAGTGCAATGTTGACAGCAGAGCAGGTGGCTCGGCGCAGAGTTGGCAACAACGCAGAATCTTTAGTGACAGTGCAAATGCTAAAAGCAGTCAGAGACTCGGGAGACAGATGCATCATACTGAACACAACTGATTCAGTATTTTGGATGATTTTCAGTTGCAGATGTTGCAGTTGCAGCAATAACAGATGAGAGGGAGTTGCAGTGCAGATGCAGCATTGGCAGAAATATGTCAGTGTCAGCAACAACACGGATGCAACGTCAGAGTTGTGCAGGAGTTGATGGGCAGTAATAGCCAGACATCAGCAGCGTGACAGGAGATGATACAGAGACAGAGTGTTGTGGCGGGGTGTGCAGCACTAGAACACATTCCTCGCTAAGGCGGAGTGTTAGTTTTTGTAGCATCAGATGTGTTCTAGCCACGAAATTTGGTGGAGAGGCTAGAATACATGAGATCTCCAAGACCCAGACATCGTTTCTGGAAATTCCACCTAGAAGTGACTTAATTAGATTATTAACCAATTTTTTAATGTTTCCTAAGTCTAAACTTAGGAAAACTAGTTAATTAATCAATATTAATTAAGTCAAGGTGAGAATCATCTAGAAACTCACATGGATCGATTCCAAGCTAATCCTAGCCATCGATTAAGTTTTAATCTTAGTCGTTGGTGTTCCAACAATGAATTATAAGAGGAAGTCGATGGGCACTTGAAGAAAGCACTTGAGATCACCAGAAATTCGATTTCCTTGGCAGATCGATTTCCAGAGTAGCAGCAATCAGTTGTCGGAGAGCCAAATTTCGAAGCAATGAGTGAGTGGTAGGGACAGTGAGTCCGAAGGAGATTTTCCAAATCTAGAGAGTCAGCTATAGGAGGGTCGAGTTTCCTCAGTGAGGCAGCGCAAACACAGCGCAGAAGCTTCAAAGGAAGAAGTTCAATTTGGCTAGACAGAGGGTCGATTAAGTTGTTGGAGGCTAGGAATATTTCCATAAGGGACCAGCAAGTCATTCTCAGAGGTTGGATTGGGCAGACGGCTTGATCAATTTCAGTTATAGGCAAGTGTACCAGAGGTTGCGCAGATTTGATGCAGAGGTTGACACAAGGGTTTTGCGGAGCCCATTCATAGCTAGTTTCAAAGCTGGATCAATGTCGAGCGAGACAAAATTTGTCTCACTAATTTTTGTGACCAGTTTCTCGTGTAGTGGATTGCCAGTTTCAGGCATCCAAATTGTACATAGATTTTCATTGCTGCTTAATAAAATAAAACCCTCATCTACTGCACCGGTTTTGCCACATCAGGTTTTTCCGAGGACTTTTGTCCAAAAACAACAGAGTTATTTTTGTGTGCTAGTATTTTATCAATTCTAGCGCTATTTATTTTCCGCAGTTTTATTTGTGAAGGTTGCAATGTGTTTATTTCGATGTTGCGGTAGCAATAAACTGAATAATTAATTCATCAATTAGGAGAAATAATACCAGTTGTTGCAATAGGATTCCGTATTAGAATTTTCACACTTCAATTCCTCTCGCAACAAGAGGATGAAGTCACCTGAGAGAGAAGCCTCATGGCTAACTATTGTAGAGGAGGGCTTGTTGCCCCGTGAGTTGCCCACCAAGAATAGGGCTTCTTAGCCCCCCTGTCTCTAATCACATCATAGCCTACAAATCGCCCAATGCCAGTGGAAAACTCTGCATAGGCATCCTCCACCTCATCAAGGGATGCTCTATCCTGAAAAATCCGCCTCAATGCATCCTTCCTCCCCTATGAAATTTCACCATCCATGTGAGGAGGGAATCTGCAAGAAGGTCCACCATTCAGCCACTCATGGTTGTAGGGTTTTGGGTTCAATGAGTGAGCCAAACAATGCAAAGGTGTGCAATTCTTGTCCCATCTGCTAAGAAGAATATTCTGTATGGTGGTGAAAAAGGTCTCTGATGATGTCTCATAATCTGGGCACTCACTATGTAAAATAATGGTCCTCGCAAACTCAATCATGGAATCTCATCCCTCATAAACCTCTCCTAGGATGGGTTGGTCTGTATCTACAAATCATAGCAAATCAAGGGTAAGGTCCATGATCTTAATAGTGAGGTCTACCCTCTCCCACCAAGCATCATCTAACACTGTGTCCTTCACTCTTTTTGAAGTTGAAGGATCTGTCTTTCTCCAAAAAGACCAAAAATCTGAAATAACCATAGCCCCAAGAGTGTTATTGACCTCCCTCAACCTCTTCAACATGATGAATGAAGAGGCAAACTGTGTATCTGCAATCTTCAACAATGATAGATTGGTGTACTCCTTGTAGATTGTGAGGGCATTTGTATGATTTTGTACAAAGTTGCAAATCTGTCGTGCATCCTCAATAATACTTCCAACCCAAGGCACATCATAAGCAATAGATTTAAGTACTAAATTCAAGGAATGGACAATGCAAGGTGTCCAAAGTACTTGTGAATATTTAGCTTCCATAATCGTGCCAGCAACCTTGCAAACAAATGCATTATCTATAATGGTTTGCACGCAAGAATCAATGCCTACATATTCAATAACTTTAATGAACAAATCACCAATATATTGTGCATCCTTGTGAAAATTTCTAAATAGAAATCCTACTGCAGTGATTAATATTATTTCTTCTACTTATTACCTCATAAATAAGTTATCCACAGTATTCTTGTGCAAACATCGAAATATATTCTACTAAAGCCTTCACAATTAAAACATTGCAAAAAATAAATGTAAGGAAATATACTAGCACAAATACAACCATAATGACAGTTATTTTGGACAATCGTCCCCAGAAAAACCCAATGTGGGAAAACCGATGCAACAGATAAGGGTTTTTATTATTCTTTAGCAAATTCTCTTGTACAAATTAAAGCCAGCAAAATAGGAATGAGAACTTTTACTAACACTTCTTGACCAAGTTCTACCCCAAGTGAAGCACTTCTTCGCCGAAATCCTTTTGATCCTGTCTGCGTCAAACTGCTCTCCCAGGCTCAGGATCAAGCTACCCACGCAGGCTCTGTGTCAAACTGCCTCTGCGCTACCTCTTTCTGCGTCACATTGTTCCTACTCTGTGTCTTGCTGCCTTGCACTCTCTGAATGTGCTAATGCCTTCTCTCTCTTTCTCACCTGCAACTCTCTCTCTGATTCGATTTTCTCTTGTCGAACTTCGACCAGTGAGAAAATCGATCTTACTCGGGTAACTGAGTATCTCCCTCTGGTGTGTTCTCCAAGTGCCCATCAAGTCTCTTCTTATAATCCTCTCGTTGATCATTCAATGGCCCAGATTAGATTCTAATCAATGGTTAGGATCATTTGACTTGATCTCTACCTTCTAAAAGTTTCATCCACAGTTTAGATTAATACCCATTAATTATTTCAATTTCATAAGTTTAGACTTAGGGTCCCATTAAAATAATTAATTATTTTAATAAAACTATTTCCAGGAGGAATTTCCCAAAACAATTTCTGGGTATTGGAAAATGCATGTGTCTAAGCCTTCCTGCAAGTTTTGAGGCCTAGAGCACATCCGATGCTACCCCAAATCAACACTTGTATTGTCCAAGTGCATCCACTGATTTCAAGGAAACCAATCCATTCAAGGAAAACACCATGAAGTTGATGAGTGGGTAGCATGTTAGATCTGTCCATCCATCAGAAACAATACTAACCCCAGACGTTGGCCATGTTGATTTAATAGGCTCAAGCATTTTGTCCACCTCTTTCTTTGCCTTAGCCAACAATGTGGTTCTAAGCTTCTCTGACCTAGGAAGCACATACCCTGATGGAGCCCCTTGAGTTAGAGCTCGACACATCTCAAGAAATAAAGGTGAGCGTGCAACATTAAAAGATATGAAATTCTAATAGAAAAAGAATGCAATGGTGAGATCAAGCTCTTCCCGTTTCTCTTTCTAAAAAATCTTGTCCATTGTGTTAAAAATATGCAACTGCGGTCAAATTCTACTTTGGACAACTCACCTGATGGAGATAATGACTGCATTGAATTTCTCTTTTCGAGAGGACCAAAATCGACCTAAAGATGAATTAAATCGAATAAGGGAAAGTGTACTTATGAAGAAAAGCCCACATGTGCATATTTGATAAGGTCAGCCCTAAAGCAAGGTGGACCATCTTGAAAGGCTATAAATACAAGTGCCCTCTACCTCATTTAGACACAACCATGAGACACTCTTCTATCTTGGTTTTGGCTCACACAGGTATGAGGCTCGTCCTCGGAGGATTAGGTTCGCTCTGAGGTGAAATTGCAGGGTCCTGTTGCACTCAAATTGTCAAAGTTCCAGAGAAGTGGAAGTGCAACCTTTTTTCAACAAGGATCAGATCACATATCAGCAGTCCATGTGTCATAGTCATCCCATTCTGCACATTATATATTGTAAAGATCTTAGTAAAACCTCGAGTCTATGTAACAACCTAGGTAAACCTATAATTTGATGACGAATTCCATCCTAGGAGGATTTTTAACCTCACTGATTACCTATGTTTTTCGACACGGCTAATCAGAAGAGTCTTTTCCCTCTAGCTTAATCCCCAAAGCTAGGGTGAAATTTATTGTGAAATAATTAGGTGAGTCCTAGTGTTTTAGTCGAGTTTGATGTAAAAGTGGTTTGGGAATAATTTAAGCTAATTGGCTAAATTATTTTATTACAAATCACTTGGTTTACTAGATCATATTGAGTCGCAGATGGGTTATGTGTCTTAAGGGTCTAAGACAAATGTGTATTCCCTCGTTGAGCCTTGTAAATGAAAAATCATATGTGTTAGAGGATTGGAAAAATAATTAATCCCCTTATGTGTAAATTAATTAATTTTTCTAGCAAAATAAAATGAAATCATAAGCCAGAAAATTAATTAATTAGAGTCAAAATTAAATTGTCTAGGAAAATAAATTCTCCAAATGGAAAAATTCGTGGGTCTTGAAAGAATTAATTTTTAAAGATCCTCCACCAAGAGAATATTGTCTTTTTCAAAAAAATTTGGACCCTTGGACCTTGGTGGGTCAAATTCAGTTTTTTTAGGAAATTAGCTCTAAATAATTAATTTTGAGCTAATTAAAATGGAATTAAACTATGAAACCGGATTCGTCCCCCAAGCCCTACGTGTCCCGAATCAGGCGAATCGAACACGATTCGGGCAGATTCGTGTCCGAAAATCGGGACACGTCATGTTCGATTGAGACATGTTCGAATCTGGAACGTGTCTCGATTTTTGGACACAAATCCAGAAATCAAGAACCCGCACAACTTTATAAAGGGATATTTCTCCATTCTATTTTCGCATTCAACTATTTAGTTTGTTGTGGGTTTGTTGTGGGTCTTTGGGAGCAAGGAGCAAAGGGTGTGGGAGCATTTTCAAGGAGATTCAAGGATGGTGACTATGAGGATTGATGACTCATGACTCATGAGCTACCTACTGCCTTGAGGCTTGTATACTTGTAGTTGTTTTGTATTTGCTATTTCTATTTGCCATTGGCATCGCACTACCTATGTAACACATTTTGATTTTGATGACTTAATGAGAAAAATAGAATATCTTTATCTTACTATCTTGTCTTTCTCCTATTGGATCATTGATGAATTGAATATGTATTATGATTTATCATTTATGTCACAATTGTATTTGTATGCATAATGTTACTTTGTAAAATTTACATCTAGATGAAGATCTATGTTTGAAATGTATATATATATATCCGAACGTGTCCTGTTTCAGGGGGTCAACATGTCCATATCCGACACTCGAATCCCCGTATCTATCAAATCCTGAATCCCTGTGCCAGGTGACTTAGGAATTAAATGATAAACTCGAAAATTCCTCAAAAATAAGACATCAAGGGCCAAGATTAAAAGATCTTGAAGTATTTATCAACAGCCAAGATTATTTTGACAAGGATCAAAGGAACTAGCCGTTATTTTTCCATTTGGAGGATTTATCTATCAATTAGAGACTCCTTTGAGTCTCTAGTCATCTTGATCTCTGGCTAGAATTGTTGTTGAAGCATTGTGTAAACTATTGTCCCACTGGGAACTATTTTTTCTACCATAACAAAAGACTTTGGAATGCAATTCAAGGTGTTCTTGCTTATTGATTTGTGGTATGTGCTGACTACGGGCATCTCTATGTTGTGTTAAATATTGGTAAGATCTGTTTTTCATTAGATGGAGATAAAATCATACTATTGATAGCTTTGGGCTAATCTTAGGTGGTTTGATTCCTCATGTGATCTAACAAATTATTTTTTGAGATAAATACATAGTGTTTGCAAGTACTTCAGTCCTTAGCCTCCAAGTTCACAAACTTGGGAAAGAACCATTGTTGTTTGGCTCTCTAGTTTTTATATGGTGGATTTAATCTTCGCTTGAGCTATAGTGAATCATTTAATTTTTCTAAAGCATTTTAGTCATTCTTCCAAGTAAAAAAAATAAAATCTATTTAAAAACCTATGTATATTTTGTAAATTAAATTGTGAATTCAAATTGTAATTTATTTTTCTAACTTGGGTTGGGGTTTTAGATTTATTTTGTATATATTTTTGGTCTGGGTGTTTATATTTTCATTTTTGCAGGTTAGATCAAGGAATTAAGTGAAAAAAGAGATAGATCTAGGCCTTTGAGGGTATGATCTAGTCTCTTGAAATTTTTGCAGGTTTCCCCTGGCAGAATTTTCAGAAAATAAAAGACTTGAAGCATAAAAAAATTGCAGAGCAAGGGTTTTCAGTTTTTGGCTTCCCCAGGGCCAGATCTCAACGTCTCTCTCCCTTGGCTTGGGTCAACCCTTCTTGCCCTCTACATCATCTTTTTGTCCCTCCTAGGCTAGTCGTTAGCCCTTCCTAGGCATGTGCTGACCTCCCCTTCACCCAGCCCTCCTCCTCTAGCTCTCCTCTCCTCCTTCCTCTAGCTGCAACCCTCTAAGGGCTTGCGGCTCCCTTGTGGAGCCTTTTAGGTCCTAAGCCCTATGCCTTAGGCCTTGGGGTTTGGCCCCTAGACCCCTATTTCCCAAACGTTAGCCTCAATGGGCAAAGCATTGGCCCTTCTTAGCTATTTCTAGCCTCCTTGTGGCCCGATCTACTATCCTAGCCCACTTATCCCCGTGTTGACCACTACGTGTCAACTATCCATAGCAGTACACCCCCTTTTTCACAAAAGGGATAGCGCTTGAGCGACATGTCTGTGCCATTTGCCTGTCATCATCAGCCCGATCATATTGTTTTGTAAACCCAGTCTGCAAGTGTAAATTGTAAATAATCTTAGCAGATTTGAGTCTTGTATGTAAATTGCCTAGGTGGACCTAATTTTCTAGTGATAATCTACGTTCCGGAAGGTTTTTTGTCTCACCGATCCATAATCGACAAAGTTTTCCTTTAGCGTAACCCCAAAGCCGGAATGAATTTTGTCCTTAAAATCTTAAGGGAATCCTAGTGTGTTGATCTGCTAGATTATATTTGGTCATAGAACTGGGTGGTCCATGAGAGTCTATGTCAAATGGGTTTTCCCCCTTGAGATGTAAAATTGTAAAAAATCATGATGTAAAGTGTCTTGAGGGTTAGAAAATGTTTTAGTCCCCTCATAAGTCCTAAGTCCTAGGTCCTAAGTAATTTTTCCAAAGGCTAAGTTTGAGGATCCATTTAAAAATAAAAATTGAAAATTGAAAAAAATTAAAAACAATAAAAAATAAAAGATATAAATAATTAATTAAAAATTAATAAAAACTAAAAAAATAATTTAAAAATAAATAAATAAAATTTGAAAAATAAAATAAAATAATAAAATAAGTCGAAATTTTGAGAAAACAAATGCAAAGTTTTAATTTTTAATTTATTAAAATTTCGATGGATGAGATTAAAAGATATCTTGATCCTCATCGACAGTCGAGATCATTTTGACATGGATCACTCGAACTAGCCATTGGGAATTTTTCCTTTAAATAGGGTGCCAGGGGTCATTTGAGATTAGATTCGATTTGTGAGTCTTATGCTGATGAAAGCTCTCTTGTAAACTTTTTCTTGTGCAATAAAGAAAGACTTTGGGGTTGAAATCTTGTTGGTGTTACTCTCCTGAAGTGTTGTACGTTGTTTCATTTTTTCTGCATAAATTTAGTTTTAGCCATTGGTAATAACTTGATGAAGAGTGATGTTGAACACAGGTATCTTGTTTACTCACTAGGGTTTTAATGGTAGTAGAATTTCTGAAAATAATGGCAGGTATCTCCATTAGATCTGGAATTTAGTATTGTTTTTTCCCTCTTTATTGATGGTTGAAGTGAGTTGTGTAGGAAATCCAGATTGTGAAGATCAACGGGCGTTTGGGGAAGTTCTAGGCTGAACCAGCCAACTCCCGTAAAGCATTTTCTTGAAGAACCCAGTCAGTTTTGATTATGGGTCTACCATTTAAGTTTATTTTTGAATGCATGAGAGATTTCTGAAGTATCTCATAGTAAATCTGAAATTCTGAAAATATTATTGTGGATTACTGACAAATCTGGTTGTTATAGAGTCATAAATTTGTAAATATTCTAATTGATTTGTAGGGTTTTTCCTTGCATATATTATTTCTGGGTATTTTTGCTTTATTGTTACAGGTTTTGGAGCTGAGGATACAATCTTGTCCTAAAGCCAGATTTAGGCCCTGGAGGGTAAGATCTGGCCTCAGCATTACTTCTTGCAGGGATAATCTTCAACGGATTTCCAAATTTTCTGAAAATATTTGAGGGTTTATCAAAGTTATTTTGCTGCTCAGGGATTATTTTTTTGTTACAGGAATATTTTTTTTTTTGGGGCAGGTTGGATTGCTGCCATACCTCAGCTCCCTACGTCCAATCTACAAGTGGAAACATCAACTCTCCTCCAGGCATTTCTTCTAGCTCTTTAATTCACCTACGCGCTGCCTCTTCTAGCTTCTTCAAACGTTGCCCAAAACTGCGTCTTTGTGTCTGTCATTTTCACGCTGTCCATTGCTGCAAATCTACGCCATTCTTAGCCATCTCACATCTCTCAATCCCTCTGCGTCTTCACCGTACCCATTGTTTTCCTACGATGTCCCTTCCTCATCCGCTCCTTTCTCATGCAACTGCATCCTGCAAACAAAGAGTTGTATCCACGCGCAGCTCCTCACTCCCTCTTCCAAACCTACGATTTTTCTTCCCACGTCTCTGTCCACAGCAGCAACCTTCAACGCCTTCCCGCACTTGCAAACATTAAACGCAGACAAAAAAAAATGCGATTTTGGTTTGATTAGATGCAGGTTAATGTATATATGTTATTCTAACATAGTTAGGGTTAATTTAGATTTTTAGTTTTTTTTCGTATAATTTAGATTTTTAGATTTAAATTTTAGATTTTATAATTTTTCACTTTTTATATTTATTAGATCAAGTGTTAATTTTTAATTAACTTATAGTCTTTAGTTTAGTTTAGTTTTAAAACAAATCAAAAAATAATAAAAATTGAAAAATGCATAGAGTTTTTTTAGTTTTCTTTTATTTAGTTTTAGAATTAAATTTTAGTTAAGATTATTGTTCTGATTAGAATTTTTTATTCGACTTTAAATTTAGAATTTTATTTAAGCTTTGTTTAGTTTAGGATTTGGATAGATTTTCATTTAGTTTTCTTCTAGTTAGGTTTTATAGATATATATTTTTAGTTTATGAATTTATGTTTTGTTGATAGACCATTTATAGTAAATAAAAAAATATAAAAAATCATAAAAGGCATAAAAAAAAAAATTAGTTTAGATTTGATTTAATTTTATTTAGGTTTTTAATTTTTATTTAGCTTATAGTTTTGTTTTGTTTTTTTTAAGAAATATAAAAATATTTAAAAAATTGAAAATTCATTTTTTGACGTCTTTTGTGATATCTATTTTCCACTTCTCTATAGCTAAATGCGCTTAAACGTTTACTTAAAGATTAGCTGTTGAAAAATGGTGAATTTTTTCGTGAGCTGGTTAGCATTTAAATTTCGTGGTTTAATGCATTCAATCTTTAGAAATTTAATTGTTGGATCATTATTAAAGCGTTGAGTTTATTGAATAGCTTATATCGCTTGGGACATTTGATGATAAATGATTGTTTTACAAGGTTCATATTTCTGCAACATTTACTAAATAATTATTTAATCATTAGCTCCATAAGGCACTGGTACTAAGCATAACAAGGTCTAATCAAGTTCTAATCAATCAAGTGCTTGTTTTCGCTGTGTCTCCCACCTAACTGGTTCCCAGTTGGTCCTCCTTTATCCCATAGGGTCTACCCCCCGTAGCCTCGAGAGACGGCATAAACGAAGAGATCGGGGATCAGGGTGACAGCGCCCGATCTGAGCGTTGTCACGCTGCCTAGACAATCTGTGTGACAACATTTTTTGGCACCGTTGCCAGCGACATTTTATTCTCAGCGTTTCAACGACAATCATCCTTCTCATTTCTTATCTTTTCATCTGGCCCGGCAATGCCAACATTTTTTGGCGCCGTTGTCGGGGATAGAGTTTTTCTGTCCCTGGCATTTCAACGACATTCATCTTCTCATTTCTCATCATTCTTTCATCTTTCTCATCTCTCATTTGAGCTGGAAAATTCAACATTTTTTGGCATCATTTGGATCTTTTCATCACCTTATCTTTCGTCATATCAGCAACTACTCTTCAATTCATTTCTTGTTTGGGTGGCGACTCCATTTCTTTTATTTTTCCCAGGAAATAAGCCTCCCTCATATCTGCTTGTTTGTTGCTTTTTAGATCCTAGAATTAGATTCATTGTTCAAGTGGCGACTCCACTTCTTTCATCTATTGATTTTCTTGAGCAGAGATCTCGTTCTATCATCCATTTGGTCCCTCGTTATTCATCATGGATTATTCGTTTAAACCATGTCATTTCACCGATAATCTCCATGATTTTCTGAAAGAGGCCGTTTCTAAATTATTTTTGTTCTCAGGTGGTGATTCAGTCACTGTTAGAAAGCATTTAAACAAGTTTATTTGTGTAATGATCATATATTGTAGACTTCCTCAATATAATCATGAAGATGTCAAAATGCGTCTATTTGTCTGTTCTTTAAAGGGTGATGCTTTGAACTAGTTTAATAATTGTCCTGAAGATTCTTTCACTTCTTTACAAGACATTGTCGATGCTTTTAAAGATAGATATGGTGATCCAGATAGCTCGCCTTGTACCCCTAAAATTGTGCAACAGAATGAAAGTAATCTTGTAAAAGGTCAAGTTGTCGATGAAAGATTTCAAAACAATTCTTCATATCAGAATGTGCCATCCACCTGTACCATTGCAGATCAAATCCATGATAGTGGAAATGCAGGGACAAATTGTAAACACAGTGTTGACAATGAAAAGGAAGATCAGAAGCAAATTATACAAGAACTAATGTGGCTGGTAAAAAATATGGAGATCAATCAAACTAATTACGCCAATGATGTGAGAACTTTATGCACCCACCTGGAAAAACGTAATAAAGAGATGGAGATCATGAAAATTAAACACTTTGATTACATAACTGACATGCAAAATCAGCATGCTAAGGAAATTGAGGCCATGAAAACTAATCATGACACAGAAATTAGTTCTAAGCAAAGCAAGTTATCAGGCTTAGAGGAAAATATGACGACCATGAAAGCTAATCATGATAAGGAAATTAATTCTATGCAAAATAAATAATTGACCATGGAAGGAGACCATGCCAGGGAAATCAGTGCTATGAATGTTGAACACTCTAGTCAGATAGATGCCATTAAAATACAGGTTCAGAAATTTCAACAATGGTCAGAAGATGAAAGAAACCAGGGAACGTCAATAGATCAGGAGCCTCTGTATCTGTTACAACAAGCTCCATCTTATTATGAGATCCTTTGCTCCAATGAAAAGTGGATAATTCAAGGTGACCTGGATAAAAGGGAAATTAATATCAGATTGATGCTCACACAGTTAATCCACCAGTCATTGAAGATCAAGTTATAACTCATGGCACCTGTGAGATTGATTCATCATCCTTTATAGGGCAGATGCAGAATGAAGAAAGACATGTCACGCATATCTTACATACTTCATCTGAGAGCTTTGAAGCAAAAAGTTCCACGTCATCAGTGACACAGCCTGCCAGGAAGAAAAAACGCAAGAGGAAGAAAATGAGAAGAAGATTTGATGCATCAGACAGCCGAGTAGCTTGATTTTCGAATAGTAAAGAGTCCTAACATATGCAGAATTGGACATGGCACATCCAACAAGCAGCCAACAGATTTTCCTGAAAGCAAGCAAATGCTCAGTATACACTATATTGAACACATCTGATGCCATGGGGCATCCTCTGTATTTCTAACCCTACTCCTTGTTTTTTCAACATTTTCATTTCTATTTTAGGATTAGATTTACTTTTCCAGATAGTTAATAAATGAAGAGCTTATATCTTTCATGTGCTTAATATTATATGATGATTTTTGGATCGACGCTACTTATGTTTTGTTGTGTGTTGCGTGGATGCAGATTCTGGATTTTCACATTCCTATAGTGCAGCAACGTGTCCCCAAGTAGAGCCAGATGTTGACCACTACATGTCAACTACCCATAGCAGTACACCCCATTTTTTTCGCAAAAGGGATAGCGCTTGAGCGACGTGTCCATGCCATTTGCCTGTCATCATCAGCCTGATCATATTGTTTTGTAAACCCAGTCTGCATGTGTAAATTGTAAATAATCCTAGCAGATTTGAGTCTTGTATGTAAATTGCCTAGGTGGACCTAATTTTCTAGTGATAATCTACATTCCGGAAGGTTTTTTGTCTCACCAATCCATGATCGGCAGAGTTTTCCTTCAGCCTAACCCCAAAGCCGGAATGAATTTTCTCATTAGAATCTTAGGGGAATCCTAGTGTGTTGATCTGCTAGATTATATTTGGTCGCAGAAATGGGTGGTCCATGAGAGTGTATGTCAAATGGATTCTCCCCCTTGAGATGTAAAATTGTAAAAAATCATGATGTAAAGTGTCTTGAGGGTTAGAAAATGTTTTAATCCCCTCATAAGTCAGTCCTAGGTCCTAGGTAATTTTTTCCAAAGGCTAAGTTCGAGGATCCATTTAAAAATAAAAACTGAAAATTGAATAAAAAAAACAATAAAATATATAAATAATAAAAATTAAAAAAAATAATTTAAAAATAAATAAATAAATAAAAATTTGAAAAATAAATAAATAATAAAATAAGTTGGAATTTGAGAAACAAATGCAAAGTTTTAATTTTTAATTTATTAAAATTTCGACAGATGAGATTAAAAGATATCTTGATCCTCATCAACGGTCGACATCATTTTGACATGGATGACTCGAACTAGCCGTTGGGAATTTTTCTTTTAAGTAGGGCGTTAGAGGTCATTTGAGATCAGATTCGATCTATGAGTCTTGTGCTAAAGAAAGCTCTATTGTAAATTTTTTCTTGTGCAATAAAGAAAGACATTGGGGTTGAAATCTTGTTGGTGTTACTCTCCTGAAGTGTTATAAGCTGTTTCATTTTTCTACATAAATTTAGTTTTAGCCATTGGTAATAACTTGATGAAGAGTGATGTTGAACACAGGTATCTTGTTTACTTACTAGGGTTTTAACGGTAGTAGAATTTCTGGAAATAATGGTAGGTATCTCCATTAGATCTGGAATTTAGTATTGTTTTTTCCCTCTTTATTGATGGTTGAAGTGAGTTGTGCAGGAAATCCAGATTGTGAAGATCAATAGGCGTTTGGGGAAGTTCTAGGCTGAACCAGCGAACTCCCATAAAGCATTTTCTTGAAAAGCCCAGCCAGTTTCGATTTTGGGTCTATCATTTAAGTTTATTTTTGAATGCATGAGAGATTTCTGAAGTATCTCATAGTAAATCTGAAATTCTGAAAATATTATTGTGGATTACTGACAAATCTAGCTGTTATAGAGTCATAAATCTATAAATATTGTAATTGATTTGTAGGGTTTTTCCTTGCATATATTATTTCTGGGTATTTTTGCTTTATTGTTACAGGTTTTGGAGCTGAGGGTACAATCTTGTCCTGAAACCAGATCTAGGCCCTGGAGGGTAAGATTTGGCTTCAGCATTACTTCTTGCAGGGATAATCTTCAACGGATTTCCAAATTTTCTAAAAAAATTTGAGGGTTTATCAAAGTTATTTTGCTGCTCGGGGTTTATTTTTTTGTTATAGGAAATTTTTTTTTTTGGGGCAGGCTAGATTGCTGCCATACCTCAGCTCCCTGCGTCCAATCTGCAAGTGAAAACATCAGCTCTCCTCCAAGCATTTCTTCTAGCTCTTCAATTCACCTGCGTGCTGCCTCTTCTGGCTTCTTCAAACGCTACCCAAAACTGCGTCTTTGTGTCTGTCATTTTCACGATGTCCATTGCTACAAATCTGCTCCATTCTTAGTCATCTCACCTCTCTCAATCCCTCTGCGTCTTCACCGTACCCATCGTTTTCCTACGCTGTCCCTTCCTCATCCGCTCCTTTCTCATGCAACTGCATCCTGCAAACAACGCGCTGTATCCACACGCAGCGCCTCACTCCTCTTCCAAACCTGCGATTTTTCTTCCCACATCTCCGTCTGCAGCAGCAACCTTCAATGCCTTCCCGCACCTGCAAACATTAAATGCAACAAAAAAAAAACGATTTTGGTTTGATTCGATGCAGGGTAATGTATATATGTTTTCTAACATAGTTAGGGTAAATTTAGATTTTTATGTTTTTTTGTTTTTTTTGTTTTTTATGTTGTATAGTTTAGATTTTTAGATTTTAATTTTAGATTTTATAATTTTTCACTTTTTATATTTATTAGATCAGGTGTTAATTTTTAATTAACTTATAGTCTTTAGTTTAGTTTAGTTTTAAAATAAATCAAAAAATCACAAAAACTAAAAAATTGAAAATGCATAAGAGTTTTTTTTAGTTCTTCTTTTATTAGTTTAGAATTAAATTTTAGTTAAGATTATTGTTTGATTAGGAATTTTTTTTGACTTAATTTAGAATTTTATTTAGGCTTTGCTTAGTTTAGGATTTGGATAGTTTTCATTTAGCTTTTTTCTAGTTAGGTTTTATAGATATTATATTTTTAGTTATTGAATTATGTTTTGTTGATAGACCATTATAATAATAAATTAAATATAAAAAATCATACAAAGGCATAAAAATTCTTTTAGTTTAGATTTGAATTTTAATTTATTAGGTTTTAAATTTTATTTAGCTTATATTTTTTTTTAGTTATTGTTTAATTTTAGTTTGTTTTATTTAAAAAAAATAAATATAAAAATATTTAAAAAATTGAAAATTCATTTTTTGACGTCTTTTGTGATATCTATTTTCCACTTCTCTATAGTTAAATACGCTTAAACATTTACTTAAAGATTAGCTGTTGAAAAGTGGTGAATTTTTTCGTGAGTTGGTTAGCATTCAAATTTCGTGGTTTAATGCATTCAATCTTTAGAAATTTAATTGCTGGATCATTATTAAAGCGTTGAGTTTATTGAATAGCTTATATCGCTTGGGTCATTTGATGATAAATGATTGTTTTACAAGGTTCATATTTCTGCAACATTTACTAAATAATCATTTAATCATTAACTCCATAAGGCACTGGTACTAAGCATAACAAGATCTAATCAAGTTTTAATCAATCAAGTGCTTGTTTTCGTTGTGCCTCCCACCTAGCTGGTTCCCAGTTGGTCCTCCTTTATCCCATAGGGTCTACCCCCCCCCCCTTAGCCTCGAGAGACGGCTTAAACGAAGAGATCGGGGATCAGGGTGACAGTGCCCGTCTGAGCGTTGTCATGTTGCCCAGACAATCTGTGTGACAACACCCCGCAAATCTGCTTCCCTTGTCCTCATTCTCCAAATTTTTGCCTATTTTGCCCCAAAATTGACCTGAAACCCTAATCTGAATATTTAAAGCTAAATACTTGGCGGTTTTGCAGGGTTAAGGTCTCAAAATTCATATCTAGCAAGTGGCAAGGCAATCCCAAAGTTTCAACGATTTTCAACAGTGGGATCTCCAAGGCCTTGGGCCTAGGGTTTGACCTCCAAACCCTCATTTTGCTTCAGTTTCATTACAACTGTTAAATCATAAATTTCTAGGCCCTAAAATCATATTCTAATTGGTAAAAATCGATTTAAATTGCAATATTTAAGTTTTCACAAGTTTTGGTCACTTGAGCATCTCTATCTTAACCTAGATCTAACATTTTAACTTGCTGGAATTTACAGCGTAACTGTGAAATTTAAGTCCTAAATATTTCTTAAGTATATACTTAATTAGGACTAAAATTTTGAATTTTCAGTTCCCCGGCAAAAACTTACTATTTTTAAGCATTTGGGGCAGCATATTTAGTATTTTTAGCTTGCTGATCTGTAACTAACGTATTGTTGTAAATAGTTTATCAATTCTGAATTTTCTAACTCATATTTTCTAAAAAAACTCAAAAATTAAATTTTTTTAAGTTTGGGTGAAAATTTTATATTTTTAAAAGTATTGGACAGTTATTTTTGGTTGAATTAATTTGTTGATCTGTGGTTAATTCACCACTGTAATATTCATATCAAATCTGAAAATTGCTAAGACAAACTCACCTAGAGCCCTAAATTTGAAATTTTCAACTCTTGGTACATTTTGCTATTTTTGGGCATATTGGATATCTAGCCTGGGAAGTTTTTATCTTGTTGATCTATTTTTACTTACTGTTGTAATCTTAAAATCAAATCCGAAATATTGCTAAATACTCCATAGTGAAGTGTGCTAAGAAACTAATTTACATTGTTGGTTAATTTGGAAATTTTATGCTTCAATGTGTTGAGTAATTTTCATTATTTGGAGTGGTTTACGCACTTCTGTTATACATTGGTAAATCTGAATTTTCTGATGTAATAAATTGTCATAAATCCATGATCAGCATCTGGATTGTGTCTTGTTAGCACTTGGCATCTTGGGTTATTTGATATCTTGTGAAATTCGCACTTGATCCGTAAGCAATTTATCTTGTTTAAGATTTGCATTTCATTATTGTTAAGTACCATTAAAAGGTTTCTAATCAAAGTACTTAAACAACTTAAGGGAATTTTAACTCAAGATAAATCTCACTCATAATTTCTTGCATAAGCATTCTAGACCTAGACTTGCATTAATAATTTACCTCCTAGCATAAGCTAGATTGATAGAAATATAGGTCAACTCTTAATGTCTAGATTGAGGGGCCTCGGAAACTCTTCGGTGGTTAACACGGTGACCTTGCAGTTGTCAGAGCCACAATCTCTACAGCGCGGGAGGCATCGGGTAATATAGGCCTAACAAAAGGTATCATTAATCAAGCCCTCGCCTGCTTCCTGTTAGCCTCCTTCCCACAACCTATCTTAGAGCCCAACTTCAAAATAGTTAGAGGAAGGTTATATTTAAGCTAGGCATTTCACTAAAATTTACCAAGATCACTACATCTCACATAGTTCCTAGGATTTGTACATCATATAGGTTTGTCAATCATTCAAGCAGCGGGTGTCCATCCGGTCATTTGGTTTCAATTCGTAAGAAGCAAGAATTTGTGACTCCGTTAAGACACTAGTCTCATAATAGAAATTTTGATTTAATCAAAATCTTGCTTAAATTCAACCAAGTGACTAGGCCACTCATCCGTGTCTCCTAAGTAAGTTGATTCTCAACTTGTTTTCCTTCACTTCATTCCATAGGGACTACCCCCCATAGTTTGTTGTTGGGAGATAGCTAGAACGGAGTGGGCGGGGATCAGAGTGACAACCCCTGTCCTAAGCGTTGTCGCAGTGCCTGTACAATCCGGGTGACAATAGGTTTGAAGCTCACATTTCAAATCTAGGGTTTTGGGCCACAATGGAAGGCACAGCATAGAAGGATCCCGACTACAATCGCTCTCTCAGATGCTCATACATGCAACTAGAGCCTTCCATTCGCACGAACAACTCATGCATGCGAATGGGAGTTAGGGTTTCCACAGTCGAGATCTGACCCCAATCGCTCTTGCCAGGCTTAAGGGAGTGACTGGGCAACCATAGTCACTCGCATATCTCCTCCTTCGTGCGACCAAGAACTAAAAGATGAAATCTCAGTCTTCCGAAGATTTCCCTCAGTGACTGCAGGGTTCAGCTATTGATTGCACATAGTGACAGTTCATTATAGTCTACATAATCAAATTTTGAGTATAGGCGTTGTTGGGTTCATTTATGGATGTTGTGGTTGTTTCTGTTAATTAGTTACATAGATGAAGATATGGATCATTGTACTCTCTTTTGTTGAATCAATTGATGACAATCTAATAAGAAGAAAAATTTGAAAGGGTTTTCCCCATAGTGGGTTTTGCCCTTGTCTCCGACCATCTTGGTGTCTCTATGTGTGAATGTTTTTCTTCTATTGTTCCTTTATGTTTCACTACATTGATGATGATGATATTGTTCTTTCTACATAGTTGCACATGATGATAAATAACGATGTAAATCTGAATTAATTTATGATGTTATGGGGTGAATTTAATGTGTTAACGAAGAAATGCAATTATCAAAACAAAGAACAATATAGCCCTAAGAAAAATTAACATGGTATGAGAGTTGGGCTGAAGAAAAGTCATGGAGATCACCCCCATGGTGACACCATTGATGGAAGCAAGAAGAAGATGGTGGAGACCTAAAAGAATTCTAGGGTTTGAAGAAAACCGTAGGCAATTTGTGTATTAGGATTTGATGGATATCATGAGTAGAGGGTTCGAGAGAAAACCTTGTTTATGGCAAAGATTTGAGATATGAAATCTAGAAACCTTAGCATGGTCAAAGTAAAGATGCTCAAGCACTTGACAGATTTGATGATGGGATAGTCACTAGTAGGCCTGGTTGTTGATACAATTGATTGAAATAGTGAAGGAAACATTGTTATATGGACAATGGATAGTGATGGCTCTTAAAGGTTGGTTCAAGAGGGAGAGGATCACCTCTCATTGAAGATAAGTATTTCTTGACTCGTAATGCTCATTTATGCCTTTACTTTTGTCTAGACTTATAGATCCAATTATTGTCTTGATCAGTACTTATACTTCCTGCATGTATATCTGAGTATTTGGATGTTTCTAACCTCCTTGATGAGATGTAATAAGAGAATCCTTCTTGAGGATCATTTGAGATGCAGGAAAGAAAAGCTAGAGCTGGAAAAGGTAAAGAGGCACCTGATGAAAAGATGACAAAGTGCTACAAGTTGCCTATGTCAAATGAAAATATGCACGAGCATTTGAATACTACAACATATGCATAGTATATTGTTTCAATGTTATGTTTCAGCTTAATATTGGATGGCAAGGTAAGCCTTAAGGTACATTGAGAATGTCTCCTTCTCAAATAGTTCATGCATGCATATGAAAGTGGTTTGGATTCATGGTTCTTATGATGAAATTATGCACTTGGTATTGAACAAGTATCTTACTTTTTGAACATCATGGACCTCTTGATTTTATGAGGCTACTTAATATTGATCTTTGATATAGTGGTATATTTGATGTTTGGCTAACATCTATAATTTTGGATATCTTGATCCTATAAAGAAGGTTAGCACCTTGAATCTAATAGATGGTAACTTGATATTATTGATATTGTTTGTGAAAAGCATAGTAGCCATAATGATAGAAGTCTAACAATGAGATTGAAACTCATGATCTTTTGTTGACCATGGTTATGTTTTGACATGATTGTGTCATATGCTAAAATTGAATGCCCTAATTTAATGGATTGAGTTATGTGACAAAGAAGTAATGCTTGTGATCATGAATCTTGAATTCTACTCCTATTAGATCTTTGACACTAACCCTGGATGACAGGTTGATGTCATGATGAAGTAGTTGATGATAACATAATAAAACCATGATGAATATGTGATATGGTCTGACTTTATGATCTAACAGATCCGTTGATGAATCATAGCATTATAGACAAGTTGATGGCATGAATGAAGATGACTGAAGTAGATTCCATTCAGAGGGAGGACCTCTCCATAAGATCCCTTCTCCTATTGTCATTTGCATTATATACTCTTTATTGTTGAAGTATGATTTATGGGCATGAATAGAGAAATATCTGACATTATTGATCTATAGCAAAGTTCTGATCTAAGGTGAGAGGTATTTCTCTTACTCTAAGCCTCAATCACACGGAAGAAAGCCTTCAGGTGCGACTATAGCCTCCCAACTGCACTAAAGCAAGCTCAAGGGTGAAACCGAGGCACTGAGATAATTCTGGGCAGATCCAACCATAATCGCTCACTTACAACACTTCAGAGAGCAACTGGGATGCCTCAGTCGCTCGCATAACATCTTGATGGGAGTGACTATGTCTGCAGGACACAAATGAAGTTTGTGCATGAAACCAGATGCTCACCTGAAGGAAGTCAGTCCTACAGACATAAAGCAAACAACAAAAAGTTCTACGAACAGTGAAGTTTGGATTACTTGCTATAATGTGAATATGTTGACTATACATGTGTTTTTCAAGTGACTAGGATATACATATGCCATTATGATTTAACCATTGAGGTTTGTGCTACAAAAGTTTGTTAAATTATGGTATGTTCTATGCTTAGAGCAGTTTACTTCTTTTCTTCTTATTAGCCACAAATTAGAAATCACATATACATTAAGTAAAGTGCAAATAGAACATTAAACGATCAATAGAAAACAAGCCAAGACAAGAGACACAAGATGTGGTGGCTAGCCAAGGACAAACCCCAATGCAGGGAAACCCTTTGATCAAATCTTCTTTTATCTTCAATAGTTCAGCAGAGAGAAATAGCACAAAATCAGAATTATGTAATTTTATATCAGCAGCAGCAAACCCTAGATCAGCAAAGTCAAACTTGGTCAAACAACCCCGGATTGACTTCTAGTCAAATAGAAGAACTCGGTCTTCAACAACAATAAGTAGCAGCCCAAAAAAGTCCTCAAAACATGGTCAAAACAGCAGTCAATATATCAGCTCCTGCAGTCATCCCTAACCAGTCAATGCTTCCCCAAAACAGTGGTCAAACAGAGGTCAACAAGGCTGATCTGAATTGCGGCTAGCAAGAGAGAGACTCCCCACACAAATCCGTATTCAAGGGAGCCTATACGCTGGTCAACGCAGTCCTCTAGCACCCAAAACATGTTGTTGTACCTTCATGCGTCCTCCTTCCACGTCACAACTTGCTGCCCTAACTGCATCCTCTTTCTTCTTCCCACATGAGAGTCTTCTTCCTCCTATGCATACCCAAGAGACTAGGAGAGAGAAGAGATGTGGATATGAGATGATGAGAAAATGAATCAACCTCTCTTGTATTTATATGATTCACTGGGCATGTGTGCCACACATTTAACTGTTGGCCGACCTTGACAATTTGTCAAGTAAATACAAATAAATTCATATCTCCATAAATACTTGTCAGAATCGGATAATCTTTAGATCAATCCTACACCTCTTGACAAGAGGAATCTAGGAAAAATATCAACTGGCATAAATGAGGTGACCCACATGGAGTTTGGCCCTAGTTGCCAATTTTAACACTCCCTCTCAACTAGGGAGAACTCTATCTGCAATCTGTCTGACCGTCGCTACTATCCCAGCCATCAAATGCACTGCTCTGCTCTGCTCGAATTATGAAGAAGAAGAAATGATTGAGGATGTATCATACCATCCTCCACTGACCCGAAGTCAGTCTGAGAGTGTGTCATACCACTCTCACTGATCCCAAATCAGTAGCATTGATCCCAAATCAATGGAGGTCATCCTAGCATAGGGAGTACGGTAGATACAACGATGCGTCCATCGATACTACTACTAATGGTCCCTAACCCCATTTCCCTACTCATTGATCAAATGAGAGGTATTTCCCATGGGTCCCAGACTGCATGGGTAGGATGCCTCGATAGGAGAACTAATCATCCTGTCCACAGGAGAATGAGTCATCCTATCCAATAGTCGCCACAGGAGAACTAATCATCCTGTTCCACAATCGCCATGGAGAACTAATCATCCTGGCCCATAGAAGAACTAATCTCCTGTCCTACAGTCGCGACGGAGAACTAATCATCCTGGCGCACAGAACTAATCATCCTGTCCTACAATCGCCACGGAGAACTAATCATCCTGGCCCACAGGAGAACTAATCATCATGTCCTACAGTTGCCACAGGGGAACATTGAACCTTTCACCTTGTACATAGTGCACCACCAGGGGATGGTGAGTCGCCCTGTGGTCGCATGTCGCTCCAAGCAGTACCCTATGCCCCCCCTGGAGCTCCCAGAGCTCAATACATCATACTCGACCCTCATAAGAGGGTCTCTGAATGACACCAAGTCGTTCTCAGAAAGTCAAGAATTTGACCTTTCCCAGGGGCTTCGTCAAAATGTCGGTGACCTATTCATCTATACCAATATGTTGCAGCCCTATTGCTCTCTGTTGCACCATATCCCGAATATAGTGGTACTTGATATCGATATGCTTGAAGTGATCGTGAAATACGGGATTCTTTGATAAACGAATCCCACTTTGGTTTTCACACAGGATCACGGTGGTATCCAATGTAAATCCAAACAGCTCACTGAAGAGCTTTTGCAACCAAACCGCCTAACAAGAGGCCATACTAGCAGCAATGTATTCTGCCTCGGCGGTGCTCAAAGACACTGACTTCTGCTTCCTACTCATCCAGGATATCGAGGCAAATCCCAAAGAGAAACAGCACTCAGAAGTGCTCTTTCGGTCCACCACACTACCTGCCCAATCAGCATCAGTATATCCAAGTAGTCTCACATCTTCAGCAGTGTATCTCAACACGTGAGTGATTGTGCCACGAAGATATCTCAACAGATTCTTGGCACCAATCCAATGTGTGTGTTGAGGCTCAACCATATGTTGACTCAACGTGTTGACTACAAAGCATATATCCGGACGGGAGTTCACCAAGAACATCAATGCTCCGACGAGTTGACGATACTCGATAGCATTTCATAAAACAGGTCTGGCAGCACTACCTCTTAACTTCTTGAAGTCAAGCTCCAGCAGGGTAGTTACGGGCTTGCAGTCCACCATACCGAATCTCTCCAATATCTTCACCACATATTTTCCTTGAGATAGGAAAATCTCTCCTGGATTCTGCCAAACTTCTAATCCTAGGAAATAGTACATCAGTCCTAGATCCTTCATCTCAAACTCAAAAGCCAACTCCCTCTTACATTTGTGAATGAGAGGGTCTGCCCCTGTTAGAAAGAGGTTGTCAACGTACAGCACCAGTATGAGAAGATTGTCATCTTCAACCTTAAAGTAAAGGTTAGGGTAGGCTTCACTCCTAGTGAATCCCAGCTTCATCAAGTAGCTACCGATCCTCTCATACCACGCTCGGGGTGCTTGCTTCAACCCATAGAGGGCCTTCTTCAACCTGCACACATGAGATTCTCGATCATGAATCTCAAATCCTTTAGGTTGCTCCACATAGACCTCCTCTTTGATCGAACCATGCAAGAACGTGGTCTTGACATCCATCTGATGTAGGTTCCATCCTTGCGAAGCAGCAAGGGCTATGATCGAGCGGATGGCGGTATATCGAGCAACAAGTGAAAATATCTCATCATAGTCTATACCTTCCTTCTGAGAGAAGCCACGAGCGACAAAACGAGCCTTATACTTTCCCGCACTTCCATCCACTGCATGATTTATCTTGTAAATCCCTTTCGAAGTGACAATTTCTTTGTCCTGGGGTCTGGGGACCACATCCCAGACGTCGTTTTTCATGATGGACTCATAATCCTCAGTAATAGCATCCTTCCATACTTGATGCTTGACAACTTCTGCGAATGACGAAGGCTCATTTTGGATGATCGTGCTCGTGATGGTCAAGTATCCCTGATACCTGGTCGGCTTCTTACTTTCCCGGAAGGTTCCCCTGGGTGCAACGTGCCCTTCAGCATCATCAAATGTCCCCCTAAGCCATGAAGGCCTCTTCCTAGAAGAGGAGGGCTCTTGCGGAGGGGGATCAATAGGATCCATAGGTTCTTCCACATTGGGCATCATCTCATCTTCCTTTTCCTTCAGTTCCCTGGTGTCAGCTTCTTTAGATCCCCTTAGAGTAGGAAGATTGTCAACTTTGCTAAGAGCCATATCTTCGTCAAAGGTGACATCATGGCTAATCTCGACTTCCCTTTGACCAGCCACATAGATTTTGTAGCCCTTAGTATTTTCGCTATAGCGCACGAAGATTCCTTTCTTTCTAGATGCACCCAATTTATTCCTTTTCTCCTTCGGCAAATGAAAATATAGAGGACTTCCAAAAATTCTAAAATGAGATACGTCAGGTTTCTTACCATTGAACATCTCTTCGGGAGTCTTGGAACCTAATGCTTGATGAGGGCATCGGTTTTGTACATATACGGTGGTATTTGTAGCTTCGGCCCATAGAAACTTCGGAAGTCTTTGATCATGCAACATAGCACGGACAGTTTCCACAATCGTATGATTCTTCCTTTCCGCCACACCATTTTGCTCAAGAGTATATGGTGTAGTAGTCTCCCTCTTAATGCCAACCTCTTTGTAAAAGTCATGAAACTCATTGGATTCATACTCAGTCCCATTATTAATCATTAAGATCTTGATCTTCTTTTCAGTTTGATTCTCGATCAAGGCTTTGAAGTGACGAAACTAGGAGAACACTTCATCCTTCTTTTTCAAGAGGTATATCCAAGTCTTGCGAGAATAATCATCTGTAAAAGTGAGGTAATATAAATATCCTCCCAAGGAGTTCACAGGCATCATACCGGATATGTCTGAGTGAACCAACTGCAATATATCAGAGGTCTTGCTTTGGCTTGAGGGGAATGGTCCCCTTTTGAGCTTTCCTTCGGCACATCCCGGACATACACCTTCTTGCTCTAATCTGAACTCAGGCATCCCGGTCACCATTTTTCTCACATCGGGTAGAGCTTTATAATGAAGGTGAGCAAACCTCCGATGCCATAGTTCGGACTGAAGAGATGCCATAGTTCGGACATGACACCCAATGAGCATCCTCCGACCTGATATAATGAATCAACTCGAAACCCAAGAGTGAAAGCATCTTTAAAGTTCTTTTTCCATACACGTACCTTGCCATCGATGAAGGCCACCTTGTAGCCTTTGTCTTCCATTGCCAAAAGGGACACCAGGTTATTTTTGAGATCAGGTACATATAATACTTCTTGTAAATGAATTGTATTTCCCTGATTCAATTAAAGAGTCACATTCCCTATGCCTTTCACGGGATATTTTGAGTTGTCCCCAAGAACAAATTCCAGGTTGGTCTCCTTCTCTATCAAATTAGAGAGAGCTTCTTTGTAACCAGTGAAGTGCCTTGAGGCACCACTATCAATAAGCCAATTTCCAAGTGAGTCTGGGGGAGCAATAGTAGAGAGGGCCGCTGGTAGATAATAATATTCATCTTGCTTATTGTTAACAATGTTAGATTCATACCTGGACTTTCTTGCCTTCTTGAAGGGTTGTCCTCTTCCTTGATTTCCGGCATTTCTTTTACCTCTGTCATTGGCCCTACCATTCCTTTGATTGCCTTGAGAGTGATTTTGATCATCGTCATGGTGTGAGTCCCTTTTATCAAGGCACTCCCTCGCATAGTGGCCCATTTTGTTGCAATCGTAATATTGACCTTTTCTTCCACCTTTTGGTCCAGCCTTTCCTTTGGATTTAGCCCCAGAATTGTTTCTTCTTTTAGCATGAGAAGAAAAGGCAGAGGGATGGCCTTTAAGTGCGGGCATTTCTTGCTCTTCCATCCTTGTTTCTTCTTGAATGCATCTTGCCATCAATTCCTCAAATCCAGGAATTACATTATTGTTGAGAAGAGTAGTCATGAATATATACCATTCAGGTGGCAGTCCTCCAAGAGTTGTGAGTGTCATTTCCCTGTCAAGAACTACTTTCCCAATAGACAGGAGATCATTCTTGATCTTGATGATCCTTAAGAAATATGCTTGCATACTCTCATCTTTTCCCTTCTTAATTTCCTTCAGCTTATTTCTAAGGAACAAAACTTGATTTGCGTCATTAACTTTAAATAAACTCACCAGTCTATCGTAGATTTCCTTGGAGGTGGTCAGCTCGGAAACATAGGCCACCAGGCGCATGTCGATAGAGTCACGGATGATCTTCCTTGCTTTGACTTCTCCCTTGGTCCACTTGCTTCTAGCAACATCGGATGCATTTGATGGAGGCGCAATAATATTGCCTCTCACATGGTCCAACACTTCCTGCTCTTCCAATGTTAGATCGAGAGACATCTTCCATCCGTGATAGTCAGACTTCTCACGGAGTTTGTCTTCAGCGAGGAAGTGTGCTGAGGACCCCATGACTTCTTTAAGATTGCTTCAACAGCCTTCGATGATTGCTCTTGCTCTTGCTCGGGCTTTGTCTTCACCTCAACTCCGATACCATGTTAAATTACGGTATGTTCTATGCTTAGAGCAGTTTACTTCTTTTCTTCTTATTAGCCACAGATTAGAAATCACATATACATTAAGTAAAGTGCAGATAGAACATTAAACGATAAACAAAAAACAAACCAAGACAAGAGACACAAGATGTGGCGGCTAGCCAACGACAAACCCCAGTGCGGGGAAACCCTTAGATCAAATCTTCTTTTATCTTCAATAGTTCAGCAAAGAGAAATAGTACAAAATCAGAATTCTGTAATTTTATATCAGCAGCAACAAACCCTAGATCAGCAAAGTCAAACTTGGTCAAACAACCCAGGATTGACTTCTAGTCAAATTGAAGAACTCGATCTTCAACAGCAATAAGTAGCAGCGCAAAACAATGCTCAAAACATGGTCAAAACAGCAGTCAATATATCAGCTCCTGCAGTTACCCCTAACTAGTCAACGCTACCCCAAAACAGTGGTCAAACAGAGGTCAACAAGGCTGATCTAAATTGCGCCTAGCAAGAGAGACTCCCCACACAAATCCGCAGTCAAGGGAGCCCATACGCTGGTCAGTGCAGTCCTCTAGCACCCAAAACGTGTTGTTGTACCTTCCTGCGTCCTCCTTCCACATCACAGCTTGCTGCCCTAACTGCGTCCTCTTTCTTCTTCCCACGTGAGAGAGTTTTCTTCCTCCTATGCATACCCATAAATACAAATAAATTCATATCTCTGTAAATACTTGTCGGAATCGGATGATCTTTAGATCAATCCTACACCTCTCGATAAGAGGAATCTAGGAAAAATATCAGCTGCCATTAATGAAATGACCCACATGGAATTTGGCCCCAGTTGCCAATTTTAACAAAGTCTGACTAGATTTGGTTGATTGATATAGATGAGTAATGTTTGGAGTCTTTGACATGATGTCTGACAATGATTTAGAACTTTGACTTGATGCTGAGATATGTCTTGGACTATATATCTCACTATGATAGCAAAATTGAGTTTTGACCTAATGACTAATGATCTGACTTGACAACTGATGATTTGCATTGATAACAATACTATATGGGCATAGTGACCTCCAGTGGTTAATATTAGTGTTTGATAACGGTTTTGTATTGGCCTCATTGTTCATAGCACAATGGTTGAAGTATTGACAGATCTAATTCAGTATGAAGTAACCTCACGATAAATGGATGGAACCTGCATGACTTATTCTTGGTGTATGCATTTGCATCTAGCGACTTATATTATGATCATAAGGATGACTTGATAAAGTTTGGTTTGATATTGCAAATGACAACTTGTCATGACAATAGATGAAAGAGAGCTCTACCTGTCACATGGTCTAAAGAATTGATACTATGATATTGATGACTTTCATATTAGTTTTGATTTGGCTTCTAAACTTTGATAAGTTGACTTAGCTAAGTTAACTGTACAATATTGAGAGTCTGAGCATATTGGTTTGGAAAAGTATTATGTTTGGAGAGAGCACTATATGAAGCAAGCTCCTCAATCTTGATATGTCTACATTGACAGTTATCTGGTAAAGTCAAGATGATGTGCTAGTCCAAACCTCTATTTCAGAAGTGTTCCAAGGTATGACTTTGATTTTGAATTTGGTTTTATATGCTGACGGTCTACTATTGACAGGTAATGAGCCCCTGATGATCTAGGTAAGAGGGAGATGGCTTCTGAAGCTCGAAATAATGAATCATGGCATGATGAAGCGATTTCTGAAAAGATAATCTATATTTCGAAACTATTGAAGAAGTATTGGAAAGTGGAAATGCAAATCCTTGGACACTCCTATTGAATTTCAAGATGTTGTGAAGAGATATTGTTACTTGGCAACCAACAGTTGATTGAAGAATTGATGTTCCGTTTTGAACACCTGTCTGTATGCATATCTGATGTGCATAGAACCTGAATGAGTTCATGATTGAGGCGCTTCACTCACATAGAGTTGCCACCAAGCATCCTTCGACATACTCGCATGGGATAATCGATTTTTGATCTGAGATATTCATTCTACGATATGTGACTGCATGGATGTACTAATGATGATTGGGATTATTATTGATGAGAACATTTTGATGTTGCCTTAGTATGAGATCTGCCATGATATCTTGGATGAGAGGTTCGTAGCACGACCGAGGTTGAGTACGAAGTTGCTAGCATGGCTAGCTGTGAGACAGGATGAAGAAAGATCCTTAGAGAGTCATTTGCGCAGGATCTGAATATGACATGGATACATTATGATGACAAAGAGATGGAACTGAATGACAAAGAATCTCGCATATAGTTGGGACTAAGATACCTTTCATATATTGAGACAGTGTTGTTATATGAGACAAGCTCAGTCTTGTGGTTGGCACCTCCCTGAGAGGAGGATGACTATGGTATCCTTTTGTGATTTATATGATTATTTATGTTCTAATATGATATTTGATTTGATGACCTGCATGAACAGGAGACCCTAGTTATTGCTACATGATGATCAAGTTGATAGCAAATATGAGTATGATGAGAGCATCGTTGATCGGAGGAGAGGACGGTGCATCTATTCATGGCGGCGACTAGGTTTTTTTGCAGGTTCAGTGCTTCTCAGCTCGATGCTGCCTCGGATCGCCGCCTCCCCGCAGCGCTTCCCCTCCCAGGTCCTGACCATGTGGTAACAGAGATATCAGATAAATTACTGGCGGCTTCCTTGAGGACCGCAGCGGTGACCTTTGTCAGGCCTCGAGCTTCTCAGTGCGATGTGGCCAGGGATCTTCGTTCCCCCTCGGCGCTATCTCTCCCAGGCTTCGATTCGATGGCGGGCTTGCTCTTCTTCTTGGTTCCGGGCAGTTGTGGCATGGTGCAGGCCCCTGTCGGAGGAGGAACAAATATCATACCCAGTTTCCTCTGCCAGAGCTGCTACGTTCGGGCAGGCTTTAGCCAGAAACTCCGCTGCGGTTTCCACTGTGCCACTATTGGAGGCAGCCTCCTGTCAGCGGCGCAGCTAGCGCTCCCTCTGCCCGAGGCTTTAGTTCCGTTTTCTCTGACGGAGCTTGTCCCCTGTTCTACCCCTTTTCCTCAGAACAGGTTTTGGGCGGGAAGATGGGATACCCCTGCTGTTTTTTTGCCTTCATACCAGCCGCAGTCTGAGCTGGTTTTTTGGAACTTAGACATTAACCAGCGAAGGGAGGATGAACGGCAAATGTTTGACGAAACTCCACAACGCATTATGCCTAAGTTTTGCAGAGATCGACAGATTCAGAGACCTTCCGAGCCCTTCCAGATCTTCATTTTGCTCCTCTCAGGCAAATCACTGCTCCAATGGGTGAGCTCTTCGGATGTTGTGCAGGATCTCAAACGTAATCTGGCCTTCAGGATAGGGATTCCTGCTGCTGCTCAGAGGCTTCTCTTCAAAGGTAAACAGCTGGAAAACCTCCAGCCCCTTTCTTTTTACAATATTCAAAGAAATGCTGCTATTATTCTCACCCTTCGTTTAAGAGGAGGGGCGGCTGGTCAATCTTCTTCAGCAGCAGCATTCTCTTACAGAGATGCTGTCCATGCCCAGAAACCCAAAAATGCAGCTCCACCAGTCCAAGGTCCAAAACCTTTCTTGGTGGACAAGATGGAGGAAACCCCCTCTATTGAAATAAGGCACCCATCATTGGACAGGCAGTCCCAACTGTTTGCCGAAAAGGGCATTATATGCAGGTTCAATGGACTGTGGCCACGCACAGAAGATCTCTACAAATGGATTCACTCCAACTGGACCAACAACTGCAAGGTTCTGTTCTGTTCTAAAGGCTTCTTCATTGTGATTTTTGTTGACGATGAAGACTACCAAAAAGCTTTAACTGAGGGCCCCTGGTTCTGGGACTCAGCGGGTCTGTTTTTAACCCCCTGGTTCCCAGATTTTGACCCCTCTACAGCCACCATCACCAAACTTCCCATCTGGGTCAGACTGCCCAACCTTCCAGCACATCTTTGGAACTTCATTGTTTTTGAAGCAATCGGAAACAAGCTAGGCTGCCATCTGGCCACAGACACTTCCAGAGGGGAAAAAGGCATCTACACCTTCGCTAGAATCTGCGCAGAAATTGACATAAGCAAAGGATTACCGGATCAGATCGTTCTCAAGATTGGAGACTTCCATTGGGCTCAGCCCCTGGACTACGAGAACACAGCTTTCCGCTGCAGAAACTGCCATCTTACAGGGCACCTCCACAGATCGTGTCCAGCGATTCCAGCCCAAAAGAAAAAGACTGCTCCCAAGCCGAAGTCCAAAAGCTGGAAGCCTTTTGACCCGCCTCCCATGGATGACTTCAGTTCTAGTTCTGATGAAGAGGAAGAGAATGAGGACGGGATGGAGGATTCGCCTGCCCAGGACCAACCTCCATCAGGTCCTGTGGAGCCCTCGGCCCATCCTCTGTCGCAGAAACGAACTCTTGAGTCATCTCCTTCGGATTCGGACAAGGATATCTCTCCGTCAGCTCAGCGTGGTACGCTTGTTCTGCCATCCATACAGGATCAATTTGGATGGGTCAAAGTTGGTAAGAAGAAAGGAAAAAAGGGTCGTACTGAGGATCCCACTCAAGCTGAGTTGAATCTCCAGTAATACTCTTGCTTCCAAGTCAGTCTGTTAGCTTCCTGTGTAGCCCTGCTTTCTTTTTGTCTACTCCTCTGAGCCGAGGTGGATTGTTCATCCTTGCCGGCTCCCCCGTCTCTTTGGGGTTCTGTAGGAGGTCTTTTGGTCAAGATGTCTTTTTCTCTGCTATGCCTGGGGCTCTAGTCAGCCTAGGCAGCGCCTTTTGTACATTATTTTTGTTTCTTAATACAAACGCTTACTTACAAAAAAAAAAAAAAAAAAAAAAAAAAAAAAAAAAAGAGCATCGTTGATCGAGGACACTGAGCCAGCTCTTCCTCCCTGTCTAAGCTCCCAAGGTGAGGAATTGAGATAGAGGGTTCCTGGGCTTGAGGGAACTCTGGACAATAGGGTATCACCCCTATCTGTTACCCATAGGGTTGGAGTAGTAGCTCACCCTATCTTGGTCTTTGCAAAGTATACCCCAATTGGCATCAGACCCACAAGTTAGGCTTGTAGGGAATACTGCTCCCCGTCTAGCCAATGGTTTGGGAGTGTACTTGGGGTGTACAACCTAAGTCGATAATAATACAGGTGTTCTACCTCATGTCTGCCTAGATCAGCGGGCAATAGAATTGGGTTGAGATTTTCTCCCCTATGCGATTTCGGGTTGAGAATGAGCTCCTCGATGTGATTCCAGGGTTGAGATGTGCTCCCCTGTGTGTTTGGATATCCTACTGCTCGATATGGGGTCATAGTAGTAGCTCCCCCATGAGATTTTGGGTTGAGATATGCTCCCCGATATGGTTCCAGATTGAAATATGCTAATATTCTCTCCGATGATGATGAGGGTCATAGATCTGATTCCCCGTCGATATTCCTGGGTAGTAGCCCGCTGGTAGAGATTCTGAGTAGTAGCCCACTAACAGAGATTCCGGGCAGTAGCCCGATGGAAAGAGGGTGGTAGATTGATCTCCCCTCCGATGTCAAAATTCTTCTTCTTTTAGATTCGAGAATGTTTAGCATATGAGCAAGGAAAATCAAGAGATAAGCAGGAATGAGCAAGAGATGAATTAAGATGATCAGTGATGATACGAGATGATGAGATACTTGAGACTAGATAGGATATGATGACAGGATGACATGTTGATCGATGGTCAAATATTGATAGGTGGAATTCTCCCTAGTTGGGAGGGAGTGTCAAAAATATGCAACTGCGGTCAAATTCCACTTTGGACAGCTCACTTGATGGAGATAATGATTGCACTGAATTCCTCTTTTCGAGAGGACCAAAATCGACCTAAAGATCACTTAAATTGGATAAGGGAAAGTGTACTTATGAAGAAAAGCCCACATGTGCATATTTGATAAGGTCAGCGCTAAAGCGAAGTGGACCATATTGAAAGACTATAAATACAAGTGCCCTCTACCTCATTTAGACACAAACATGAGACACTCTTCTATCTTGTTTTTGGCTCGCAGAGGTCTGAGGCTCCTCCGCAGAGAATTAGGTTTGCTCTGAGGTGAAATTGCAAGGTCCGCAGCTTGCATTTCAAATCTAGGGTTTTGGGCCACAATCACAAGCATAGCATAGAAGGATCCCGACTACATTCGCTCTCTCAAAGGCTCATGCGTGAACCAAGCCTTCCAGTCGCACAGCCAACTCACTATGCATGTGACTGGGAATTAGGGTTTTTGCAGTGCAGATCTGGCCCCAGTCGCTCTCTTGTCAAGCTTAAGGGAGCAATTGGGTAGCCATAGTTGCTCGCATATCTCCTCCTTCATGCGACCAGGAACTAAAAGATGAAATCTCAGTCTTCCGAAGATTTCGCTCAGTGACCACAGGGTTCGGCTATTGACTACACACAGTGACAGTTCACTACAAATTTCAAAATCATATGTTAAGTATAAGCTTTGTTGGGTTCATTTACGGATGTTATAGTTGTTTTTGTTGGTTAGTTACATAGATGAAGATATGGATCATTGTACTCACTTTTGTTGAATGATTTGATAGCAATCTAATAAGAAGAAGAATTTGAAAGAGTTTTCCCCATAATGGGTTTTGCCCTGGTCTCCGACCAATCTTGGTGTCTTTATGTGTGAATGCTTTTCTTCTATTGTTCCTTTATGTTTTTCTACATTGATGATGATGATATTGTTCTTTCTACATAGTTGCATATGATGTAAATATGGGGTGAACTTAATGTGTTAATGAAGAAATGCAATTATCAAAGCAAAGAACAATATAGCCCTAAGAAAAATTAACACATTGGACCAAGTGCCACTGCCTTTCTTTTCGTTGCTTGACCCACACACCCACCAAAACTCTCAAATGGAAATTTGTTGTTGTGTTTCCTCAACAATGGAAGGGGATCATCTTTCTTGTTTTTTTTAGATGATGCAACCACCCTTGCCACACCAACATTGGCCTATTTTTCCATTTCTTTCCTCATAGCTAAAGACACCTGTGTACATGCTCCAATTCCACAACCTGGTAAAGCCAACAAGTGACCTTTCACACGGTAATAAGTGCTCCTGAAATGGTTGTTGCAATAGTTTCATTTCCAAGCAACATTGCCTCCTCCCTTCATCTTGTTCCCTGGCCCTTGATATCTTGTGACATACTTCCACAAGGGATATTTGTTTTCTTGAGCCTATTGTCTTTCTAAATTCATTATGCCCTCAACATTTGAAGTTGTTCTTGCAGCCCCACTTCCAATAGAGGGAACACTTACAAACCCTGATGAAATTGTAACAGGAGGAGCATCACCAATGGGGACATTCTTCCCCTTCCTTTGCCCCTTTCTTGTTGCCCTTGATTGAGCCATGAATGCTGTAAAAAAAAATGCACATGCAAGTTGTTGCAGTGAAAATGCAAAAAAATAGAAGCAAAATGCACTTACTTGTTGCTTGAATCACCTACAAAATGCTCCCAAATCCTTTGCTAGAAGCTCCCACACACTCACAACAGAAGACACACTCAAGAATGAGTGCCAAATGAGCCCGAATCGAGCTTTATTGGTTGTGTGGCATGCTTTTTTACGGGACACGTGTCCCGAAATTGGTACACGTTGGGTACGTTCACGGGATTCAAGTGTCCGTCGAATCTCACAATCCAAGATACATCGAACACACTCTTAGGACACATGTCCCAGCAAATCATGTCCAATTCAGGACACGAGAGGGGGTTTGGACAAATCTGGTTTCTTAACCAAGAAATAAAATCAAATGCTTAACTTATGGACCTTTGCAAGCATTGGAGAAGGTTAGCAACAATGCTTACAAATTTGATGCTTCACCTTATATATGCATTTATTCAATAGTAAAAGTAGAGAACCCGAAACTCTATGAACCATCTATGCTCAATGAGGAAGAGGGCCAGGTCTTACCTTCCATAAAATATTTAGCCCCGAATGCATAGGAAGAATTACTAGAGGATATCATCCTATAGAAGAAGATTAGAATGACCAAAAGGTGTCAACAAGAACTTTGGCGAGCGGAATTGAAGGGACAACTACAAACCCAAGCCAAGGTACTCCAAGGAGAAAGATGAGGCAATGTGCCCTTATCTCCTCAAAATTAAAGCATTAGGAGACAGAAAGCCTCCAAAAATGGAGGGGGGGTAGGGGGCGTATGATCCAAGATAGATATGCATAGTTACCATATAAATTTATTCATTCAGTAAATCAAGGATATTAGAATTTACGGCATCTTAAAGATGGTCTTAATTTTGTTAAATGGGAGGGAGGGAGGCAAGAGGGAGGCGGGTATGATCCAAGATGGATATGTATAGTTACCATATGAATTTATTCATTCAATAAATCAAGGAGATTAGAATTTAGGGCACCTTAAAGATGGTCTTAATTTTGTTAAATTTTAAGACCTATTACCACCCGAACTAACAAGGTTGCCAAGGTCTCTTCAACCTACTAAGATGCCACACAAAGGACAAGTGGTCATTGTCACCTTGGCACAAGTCTCCACTCTTTAAGCCCAACTCCTACTAGAATCACTATGGGAGGATTCTCTGAAAACTAGTGCTTCACCCAAAATTATAAGACTAGTGCTTTGTATGGGGTCTTGGGTGAAGAGAGGATTTAGTTATGATTGATAAAACTGATCTGGAAAAGAGATTTATGCAGTAAATAAATGCAGACCAGCAATGTATTTCCCTCAAAATGAAAGATATTCAACTTGTAAATAGTCCAAATGAATGGAATTTAATATGCTTACCAAATCTATAAAGTTTCCTTCATATAAATCAGTGTTACTGTATTAATTTGCTTGTTGTCATGTGACTGTAGATCTGGAAATCTGCAAAAAAACACAGATAACAGCAACAAATCCCCCTTTGTGGAACACCCAATAGTGCCTAGGCACTCTAGATTAATAGTATATGGATGGGGAAGCCAGGATAAAAATCTAGGATCACTTTCAGCCTTTCCTAAGGCTCCAATCTGCAACAAAAGTGAATTCATAACAAGCTGGAAATTCTTTTACAGGGCTCATGGGATATATATAAGATACTGTAAAATGTATTTATAAGATACTAGCCAGAATTTTGGTAGTTAGAACCAAAAGGATCTTTTTAGAAGGAATATTTAAGGAACAATCTCGGTTTTTGGAAGGTAGCCAATCCATGATGCAATAGGGGCAGCACATGAAGGTATTCATACCATGAAAACAAAAAATCCCCCAGCTGTGGTTATGAGTTTACTTATTTAAAGCTTCCAATAGATCCAACTGGTTATATCAGACCGCTACTTTTGCATGTGGGCTTTTGCATCCCTGTGGTGAAATGGATAATGGGGTTGTTGACTTCAGTGTCCTTTGGTGTGTGGAGCATACAAGCTCAGTGATAGACATAAATACATATATTTTTATTAATGAATGATGATTCTTACATAGAAGGGCCCCTAGCTTATATATTGCCTCAGGTGCCTCTTGGCGAAAGGGCATGATCTTCTGATCGTGCCCTTTTGCCTAATTAACCTATAATTATAAGTTTATTAAATTTTTACATAACATTGCCTTCCTCTCGAAAAGATGCTTTGTCCTCAAAGAATACGTAACGACGGGTGTTGTTGACGAAGCATTTTTGTCTCCCAAGAGACTTCTTCTTCTGGTAGGTTCTTCCACTTGATAAGGTACTCTTTAATTACTCAAGATCGTAATTTCCTTTTCCTAGTGGTAACAATTCTTTCTAGTTCTAAAACGAACTTGCCTTCATCATCTAATATCAGAATCGTTGTCTGAGCTGATTGGTGTTTGACCAATGCCTTTTTAAGACAAGATACACGGAAAACGTTGTGAACTCGACTATTTTTCTGTTGTGAACTCGACTATTATCTGGAAGACTTAAGTTGTATGCTACTTGGCTGACCTTTTTATTAATCTGGGACGGCCCATAAAACTTTGGCGCAAATTTGTTTTTTTCTTTTTGCTTCAAGGATAATTGCTTGTAAGGCTGAAGTTTAACAAATACCCATTCCCCCAGTTCAAATTCTCTCTCTGTTCTATGTTGGTCAACTTGTTGCTTCAATCGATTTCTTGCAATACTTAGATTTTCTTTTAACGCTTGAAAGACTTTTCAGGTTTCTTCTCACTAATCCTTAACTGCTGGAACTTTTGTCTCAGTGATGGCTAACTCCTTCCATTTAGGAGGTTCATATACATACATAGCTTGAAATAGGGTCATTTTTGCAGAAGTGTGATAAGTTGAATTGTACCACCATTCAGCGAGGTGTAACACTGAACCCACCTACTTTCTTTGTTTGTTGCATAACAATGAAGGTAAGCTTCTAAGCACTTTTTGACAGTTTCTGTTTGATCAACTGTTTGAGGATGATATGCAGAACTCATATTGAGGTATGTTCCAATATGTTTGAAAAACTCCTTCCAAAAATTCCCTTTAAATTTAGCGTCTCTAACACTAACAATGACCTTGGGAAATCCATGTAATTTGTAGATATTCTTGCAAAATATCTCAGCGATCTCTTTTGTTGAATCTGATTTCTTCATTCCAATGAAGTGTGCATACTTGGTGAGTTTTTCACTGATCCAAAATGGATCTTGGATAGACTTCTAAGTCCAAAGTGTTCCTCACAGAGGAAAATGAAATTCAAGGGCTGCTCCTAAAAATAGTCCCATTGCATAGATCTTTTCATTCTGAATCTGATGCAATTCGAATGGACTAAAATGGACTTCGGATGATGAAGTTATCGCAAAAGGAAGATTGCCTTTGTCCTTTGGAAAATGAGGCATTTCTTCTAAAAATGGCATAAAAGGCCTTATATGGGAAATCGCATCGCAAAAGGTTCAAAGGGAAGACTTAAGGCCAAGGCGGAAGGGACCTTCGATCAACGATCCCCGACATCTCACAATCGGAGGCAGGCGGTATGCGATATCGGGACCCCAGACTATGCGACATTGCAATTGCCGATTATCGGATCGGCGAATCGGCATCGGCGTAGTCCATGGCCAAAGGAAGAACCCCCGGGCCGTTACAAATGCGATATGCAATAAATCGATGGGCCGATGTGCGATTGCAGGACAGCCGTCGGATCGGGAAAAGAGATCAACAGTCCAGATTTAATCGGCGGTCAAGGGTCGTTGCGACAGCGATATGTGATAGTGATATGCGATATCAACTGTCTGATCAAGGAGCAGATCAACGGTCCAGATTTAATCGGCGATCGGCGATGCCAGGGCCAATGCGATTGCGATAGCGATATGCCAATAAGGGTTGAACCCGATGGGTTTATAGACCCGATTTCATAAGTTTTGAAATCTGAGAATTCGGGATTTTTGTGTATTCCAGTGTAGTTGGGCTTTGGCCATGGCGATGATGCGATTGCGATATGCCGATGGAAGGCGGACCTGATAGGGTTTATAGGGGCGATTTCATAGACTTTGAAGTTCGGGTTTTTGCGCCCGATAGTGTTTTCCTGTGTAATTCCGTTACGAGCCAGAAATGCATGATTTCGTGGATTTCATTCAGAAAGAGGCCGCCTGTGCATTTCTTTTGTAATTGTCCCATTCTCCTTGCCACGCTGTAAGCGGGTGTTTGTAACAATGATGCATTACACACAGAGAGCCATAGAGCCACAGAGCCAAATGGCCAGACACAGAGCCACAGAGCCAGAGCGCCAGAGGGCCAGACGCAGAGCCACAGAGCCGGTGAGCCAGAGGGCCAGTTGAAGAGTTGAAGAGCCGCAAGGGAATGATTCCTTATGATGAGAGACAGAGGAACGGATGGGGGATCCGCGGAGTCGGAAGATTCCACAAAAATACAAAGAGCACAATTGATAAACGGCACGCAGAGGCTGAGAGAGGGAAGCGAGTTTTGGAGTCACTTGGAGGTCGAGTGAACCAGAGAACTCAATTGACAGCAACGAAAAGTTGTTGAAGGTCGTTGGAAGGTTGCTAAGGGGCGCTTGGAGGTCGAGCGAACCATTGCTGCACACAGAGGCCGAGAGAAGCTCAGAGAGCCAAGAGCTGAGAGCAGCAGCAAAGAGCCGAGAGTTAGAGCTCAAGATAGTTGCGCAGAACTAGAGGGTCAATAGCAGCAAAGAGCCGAGAGCCAGAGCTCAAGATAGCTGCGCAGAACCAGAGGGTCGATAGCAGCAAAGAGCCAAGAGCCAAAGCCAGAACCAAGGATAACATGGTGTTCTAAGCCCATTGTTTCTGTGTAATCCAATGGAGTTGAGCGTGGAGCTTGTAAAAGAACTTATGCCATAATCCCAGAAAACCTAGTCGAGTTGACTAGAGCTCAAGGAGACATTGCCCAAGAGTTTTGGGTGAACTCCATCTTAATATTGTTGTTATGTGTGTTTGTTTATTTGCTGCATTATTTACTGTCACATGTATTTAAATATCAGCATAAGCAACAAAATTTAAAGCACTTAACAGTTAAAGGCAAACATAAGCATACACCCATTTCAAGCATTCTTAATTCCGCAATTGGTTAATCACAAGATCTTGGGTATATATATATAAGCTTTGGAAGTGGGAGAGGTTCTTGTAAGTTAGAAAAGAAGCCTTTAACGCCCCATTTTCAGATCAGGTGGTATCGGAGCTTAAAAGTTGATTAACCCCACCTTCAAAGAAGGTTATATCAGAACTAGTTATGCCATGAAGCAGGTGGTATCATGATGGAAGTGGTATTAGATCAGAATTCTTGATTGACAGAGCAAAGATTACTTGTCTGAAAGGTGTTTGGGCAGTCAAGGATTGATTGTATGCTTGTTCACACACTGACTATTGTTTGAGTTTGCAGAGGTGAAGGGAAAGCTATTGATAGCTCAGTCGAGGAGAGGACAAAAAGGAAGAAGGGTTGAAGGCATTCTTCTTATCCCAAGGGACCTCAAGTCAATCCTTGAAGCACAAGAGGTTTGTTACAAAAGGTTGCTTGAATAAGCTCTTTGTTAGTTTTGTTTGAAATTCTTTTGTTCATTGGCATAATGACAACTTCTACAAGTGAGTCCTCAAAATCTTCTTTCTTCACAAGATTCTTTGATGAAGATATGAAGCAAGACTTGTTCATCATGATGGACAAGGTGAGAGAAATGTATGAGGATGGAAGGAAGAGAAGCATACCTAGAGAGCAGTTGAATTCTGTGGAAGAAGAGAAGCAGTTGCTTTCTGACAAATTGCAGGAAATGGAGAGACAACTTCATATTGCAAATATGAACCTGAAAAGGATGCATGAGTTGGAGACACAGCTCTTTGTTGCCAAAGAAGCCTTGGTCAAGTATCAGTTTGAAGAAGAGGTAAACAATTCCTGTTTGTCTTCAAATTCTTCTAAGAATGCTTATATTGGTTCTTTTGAAAAACATACCAAAGGCATAGGTTCCAAGCTAATGTCCAAGATGGGGTATGAAGGAAAAGGCTTCGGCAAACATGCACAAGGTATTGTTGAGCCAATAATAGTTGAGGAAATGCCTAAGTATGTGGGTCTTGGCTATGGACTGTCTTATGGAGAAAGTTCCAAAACTGCCATGAAGACCATTGAAACAGCTCCAAGAAGGAGTTTCATTTCAGGTCTTCTACCTCAAGATTGTGAAGACTGTATTCTTGGGGAATGCAATAGTGTGAAGCATACTTTGCAAAAAGAAGGTTTGTATCAGCATACACTTGAACCAGAGAGTTGTGGAAACTCTGAAAGCCCTGAAGAGGTTGATGGTGTTCAAAAGGGAGCTACTTCTTCATTCAATTCACCTCCTCGTGAAGGCAATAAAGGTGAAAGAGAAAGGTATAAATCTGGTTCTTATCATGTTCCTTTTGATTATGTAAAGCATGATAAATTTCCATATAAGCATGGGAAAAGAATTGCATGCTCCTTTTGTGGTTTAGATAACCATAATGTTTCTAGATGTTGGAAGAGAATGGCCACATACAGGAAACTTTTGAAGGAAAGGAAGCAAGAAGCCAAAGGTCCATTGGACAAGACAAATCATGTTGTCAAGAGGATGCACATGTGTTGCACTTACTGCCATAAGCAAGGACACATCGCTGAAAGGTGTTGGACTCTAAATCCAAAAATGCTTCCACAAAAGTTGAAGAAAGTGGAAAGAGAGAATGGCAGGAATGGAAAGGAAGTTTCCATGAATGATGTGTTTCAGGATGATTCACATGTTGATGCCAATGTGTAGACAAAGGTAGCACCTTTGAAATGGATTGGTAAGAAATGGTTAGAGTTCTTATCCAATTAAAGATTGCATGTCTTTTGATTTGATGAATCTATTTGCATTTCTTTGTTAATGAGATGAAAGTTGCAGGGTTTTACCAAGAAGGTGAATGGAAAAAGTTGAGTAGGAGACTCACTTTGTTGCTGCAACATTATGTTCATTTCAGCTTCGAAAGTATAGTGTGCTTAAGCGAAAGTTGAAGGATGAAATGCATGCATGAGAACAATGTGCATGAACACAGGGATGTTGATGTTTCCTTGTATTTGAACATGTATGTGTAATTAACTTGAAGGTTTAATTGCTTTGTTTTTAAACATGCATGTAATGTTGATATGGACTTGAGAAAAGTTGATATGGTCTCCAAGATGGAGATAATGATGAAGTGTTTCATCTTTTGAAAAGATGTAAAGACATGCTTAACTTGAAGGGTCATTTGTTTTAAAAACATGTTTTGTGGGCTTGTTATCTAGTCCAGCATTTGTATGCAGATGAAAGACATGGAGGTATTCACAAGATGTGAAAATCTGTTTCTTTCGTTGAAGCAGAAGTTTAGGCCATCCAGTTGTTGTCTATATTTCTGTTGTTTAACAGTTGTTGTTGACATCATGTCAAACAGGTACAAATGCAAATTTTCTAAAGCAGATGTAACTTCACATTGGTTTGAGCCACCTTGGATCAGTGATCAAGGAAGAGAAGTTCAAACTACCTTCTGTGACCATTTCAGCAGGAGCTCTGCATGAAGTCAAGGAGGAAAACAGTTCTTCCCAAGAGGACTAGCACATCCAGGAAGGAGAGTGGTCAAAGGTTTTGGTTCAGAGGCACTATGCAAGGCAAGAGTATGGAGGCTGAAAAAAGAGGGTGTTGTTACTCTCATTTACTGTTCAGATCAGTATATCAGTCTTTTGGAGACCAAAAGTTCTTTTAGTGAGAAGGCGTGATCCAAAATGGATCTTGGATAGACTTCTAAGTCTAAAGTGTTCCTCACAGAGGGAAATTAAAGTCAAGGGTTGCTCCTAGAAATAGTCTCATTGCATAGATCTTTTCATTCTGAATCTGATGCAATTCGAATGGACTAAAACGGACTTCGAATGATGAAGTTATCACAAAAGGAAGATTGTCTTTGTCCTTTGAAAAATGAGGCATTTCTTCTAAAAGTGGCATTAAAAGGCCTTATATGGGAAATCGCATCACAAAAGGTTCAAAGGGTGGACTTAAGGCCAAGGCGGAAGGGACCCCCGATCAGCGATCCCCGACATATCGCAATCGGAGGTAGGCGGTATGCGATATCGGGACCCCAGACTATACAACATTGTGATTGTCGATTATCGAATCGGCGTCGACGTAGTCCATAGCCAAAGGAAGAACCCCCAGGCCGTTACAAATGCGATATGCGATAAAGCGATGGGCCGATGTGCGATCGCACGACAGTCGTCGGATCGGAAAAAGAGATCAATGGTCCAAATTTAATCAGCGGTCGGGAGATCGGTGAACCCCGATACAAAGGGCCATTGCAACAGCGATATGCGATAGCGACCGTCTGATCAAGGAGCAGATCAACGGTCCAGATTTAATCGGTAGTCGGGAGATCAGTGATCCCCGATACAAAGGGTCATTGCGATAGCGATATGCGATATCGACCGTCCAATCAAGGAGCAGATCAACAGTCCAGATTTAATCAGCGATTGGCAATCCCCAATGCCAGGGCCAATGCGATTGCGATAGCGATATGCCGATAAGGGCCAGACCCGATTTCATAAGTTTTGAAATCCGGGAATTCGGGATTTCTGTGTATTCCCGTGTAGTTGGGTTTTGGCCATGCGATGATGCGATTGCAATATGCCGATGGAAGGCGGACCCGATAGGGTTTATAGGCGCGATTTCATAGACTTTGAAGTCCAGGTTTTTGCGCCCGATAGTGTTTTCCTGTGTAATTCCGTTACGAGCCAAAAATGCGTGATTTCGTGGATTTCGTTCAGAAAGAGGCCGCCTGTGTATTTCTTTTGTAATTGTCCCATTCTCCTTGCCACGCTGTAAGCGGGCATTTGTAACAATGATGCGTTATACGCAGAGAGCCACAGAGCTAGAGCGCCTGAGGGCCAGACGCAGAGCCACAAAGCCGATGAGCCAAAGGGCCAATCGAAGAGCTGAAGAGCCGCAAGGGAATGATTCCTCATGATGAGAGACAGAGGAACGGATGGGGGATCCGCAGAGTCGGAAGATTCCACAAAAATACAGAGAGCACGATTGACAAACGGCACGCGGAGGCTAAGAGAGGGCAGAGAGTTTTGGAGTCACTTGGAGGTCAAGTGAACTAGAAAGCTCAATTGACAACAACAGAAAGTTGTTGAAGGTCGTTGGAAGGTTGTTAAGGGGCGCTTGGAGGTCGAGCGAACCATTGATGCACGCAGAGGCCGAGAGAAGCTCAGAGAGCCAAGAGCTGAGAGCAGTGGCAAAGAGCCGAGAGCTAGAGCTCAAGATAGCTTCGCAGAACCAGAGGGTCGATAGCAGCAAAAAGCCGAGAGCCAGAGCTCAAGATAGTTGTGCAGAACCAGAGGGTCGATAGTAGCAAAGAGCCGAGAGCCAAAGCCAAAGCCAAGGATAAGATGGTGTTCTAAGCCCATTGTTTCTGTGTAATCCAATGGAGTTGAGCATGGAGCTTGTAAAAGAACTTATGTCATAATCCCAGAAAGCCTAGTCAAGTTGACTAGAGCTCAAGGAGACGTAGCCCAAGAGTTTTGGGTGAACTCCATCTTAATATTGTTGTTATGTGTGTTTGTTTATTTGCTGCATTATTTACTGTCACATGTATTTAAATATCAGCATAAGCAACAGAACTTAAAGCACTTAACAGTTAAAGGCAAACATAAGCATACACCCATTTCAAGCATTATTAATTCCGCAATTGGTTAATCACGAGATCTTGGGTATATATATAAGCTTTGGAGGTGGGAGAGGTTCTTGTAAGTTAGAAAAGATGCCTTTAACACCCCATTTTCAGATCAGTCAACTACTAGAGAATTTTGTCCTTGCCATTAGACACAAGTAACCCCCTCGATAAAGTCCATTGATATTTCCTCCCATTTCCGATTTCGAATGTTGAAGAGATGGACCAAGCTCGGTGTCCTAATGTTCTCATTTTTATTTCTCTGGCATGTATCGCATTCTGCTACATATTTTTTAATATCATTATTCATTCCCTTCCAGAAAAAAGACTGACGTGTGTTATAGTAGGTTTTAAAGAACCCTACATGTCCAGCTAACAGTGAGTCATGGGACTCTTTGAGAACTTTAGATTTAAATTTAGAATTTGGACTTAGGTAAATTCTCCCCTTGTACCATAGAATATCGTTTTTCCACTCAAATCTTCAATTCTGAGGAAGGTCATTGATTATAGCACTTGTTTCTGGATCTTTTGCATATTCACTTTGAATTTCATTGAGCCATTCTGGGATAGCAACTAAAATTGCCAATAATGACGATTCTTCGTCTTTTCTAGACAGAGCATCAGCTACATTGTCCTTCCCTTTCTTATGTAATATATCCATGTCGAAGGCGGCAATTTTTTCTATCCACTTTTGTTGTTCTATACATAGCGTTTTCTGCTGGAGAAGGTGTTGAAGACTATTATGGTTTGTTCGTATTAAAAACTTACTTCCCAAGAGATATTGTCTCCACTTGGCTAATGTGTGCATAATGGCAAGCATTTCCTTGTTATATGTAGACTTGAGACATTCTTTCTTGTTGAGCTTCCTACTTTCAAACGCGATTGGGTGACCTTCCTGCATTAATGTTGCTCCTATGCCAAAACCTGAAGCATCACATTCAATTACAAACAGTTTTGAAAAATCTTGAGTTGCTAGTACAAGTGCATTAGACATAATTTCCTTCAAATCTTCAAAAAACCTTCCTGCTTCATCATCCCATCGAAATGAGTTCTTCTTTAGAAGGTTCGTTAGGGGTGCGGTTACATGGGCATAGTTTTTAATAAACCTTCAATAGTACCCAGTCAAACTGATCTAGGTAGATATTGGTGGCCACCCGCCTATTCCACTTGGACCCTCACCATTGTTTCTTTCAGTTTTTCAATTTCCTTAATTGTATCATAGTTTACTATTTTTGGCAGCTTTTCAAGTCCTGAACTTTCGGATCCGTTTTGAGGCCCTAAACGATGTTTTTTTGGCAAAATTGCTCAGTGATTGCTATGGCAATAACGTCCGCCACTGTAGTCCTAGGAGAGATCTTTCCAACGAGGTATCATATGCATCAAATGAAGATAATATGACCAAGTTATGACCCTGGGAAGTTCGTTACCCAACTAACCCCAACGGGGCCCATAAACTCTTGGTGTTACATCTCCTCGAGTTAGGGTTTTGGTTGTTTAGGGTTTTCTCTTATTGTTCAATAATAAAAAGGCCCTTGAGCCTCATTGTAACTCAGTTCAGAGGCATATAGCCGCCACATCTCTTCTCAGAGACAAGCTACCATCGCCCGAGCTAGTCTTATTTCCATTATGTTTGTAAGCATATTTCAGTATTTGATATTAATGAAATGAGGTGTTATCTCTGTTGCATCTCTTTATTTATGGTTATATCTATAATTTGTTGCGTTCCTGTTTAAATCCAAATCACCCTAAGAATCTTCTTAACATAGAGACGTTAACTGGTTTGGACCATTCTTTTATAGCCTTGATCTTATTAGGATCTACTTTTACTCCTTCCTTGGATATTATGTGTCTGAGGTACTCTGCTTCTTCTTTTCCAAAGGTGCACTTGGACATCTTTGCATAGAACTGATGTTCTTCTAATATAGTGAGAACTTGCTCCAAATGTTGTAGACACCCCTTCCATGTTTTGCTATAGATTAGAATATCATCAAAGAACACTAACACAAACTTCTTTAGATATGGACGAAATACCTCATTCATGGTGGCTTGGAAGGTTGTCAGAGCATTAGTTAATCCGAAAGGTATTACCTTAAATTCATAATGACCTTCATGTGTTCGAAAAGAAGCTTTTGCTATGTCTTTCAACCTTGCCCTTATTTGGTAGTATCCTGATCTCAAATCTGATTTTGAAAAGTATTTAGCTCCATGTAGTTCATCCAGCATTTCATCGTTAAAAGGAATTGGAAATTTGTTCTTAATCTTTATCTTGTTTAGCCCTTGGTAATCTACACATAGTCTAAACGATCCATCTTTCTTTCAAACTAATACAACCAGAGCAGCATATGGACTTCTACTTTTTGTGATAATACCACATTTTAAAAAGATCCTAGACTAATCTCTCAATTTCGGTTTTTTGATGATGTGGATATCGATACAGTTTGATGTTGATGAGATTTGATCTTGATTTGAGTTCTATTGTGTGCTCGATTTCTCTTTTAGGAAGCATATTCATTGGAAGGTCTTGGAACACTTTTTCGTGCTTTTGCATTAGTTCTTGAACTTCATGTCTCTTCATTAACCAAATTCGAAGTTAGCATTTCTAATTGATGACACTGCACTAAAAAAGTTGGTGCTCCCTTCCGAATCTTTTTCATCATCTGGGATGATGATACAATTTGATTCTCAGGTGGTTGGAAACCATATAACTTGTATTTTTGCCCTTCCCATTTAAATTTTTATAAATTGCTTTTGATGGTTGGTAGAGTAAGTGCCTAAGGTTTGTAGCCATTAGATACCTAGGACCACGTCCACTCCTCCTAATGGTACAGTGTAGAACGGAGATTCTAGATTATAGTCTTGAATCTGTAATTATACTTTATGGCATTTCCATACTTTTTTTATTTTCTTACCATCAGCTACCATAATGTTCATGTTGGGCATGGGAAATGCGAAAATGTTGAGCCTTTTTGCCATAGTTGAATCCAAAAAGTTGTGTGTGCTACCGATATCAATTAGAACCATTATGTTGCTCTTTTTGATATGTCCTTTTAACTTTAACATCTAGGGTTGAGATATACTTATCATGGCCGATAATGACATTTGCAAAATATTCTCGTTATCGAGTTCTAGAGAAAATTGTGGAGAATCTTCAAATTCTACGTCTGATTCTTCTGTTGAAAATGCAACAAGAAAATCGTAATTTAATTTTGTCCTTGAATTAAATTAGGAATTAAATTGTAATTCCAATTCTCATAGCAAATTGTAATAGTTAAGTAAGCTAATTTGACCTAGTTGAATCAGTTAATTCGAGTTGGGAGTCTAACTAGAGTCATGTAGAGTGTCTCCTACTTTTTAGGAGCCCTGGTTGAGTTTATTTTGATTTGTAATTATTTAATCCATTTTGACTGAGTTATAGTCGGTTAAACTAGTTCCAACTAATGGAGGAATTAGTGAGAGATCCAGTAGTGGGGTGTAACCAACACTAATCAACCAGTAAACTGAAGATTCACTCATAATTAACTCATGCATGTCAGATCAGAGAATGACCCAGTTGAGATTGGAGTTCAGGGACAATGTACTATCAGTTGTATAATCATCTGAATTGTACAAGTGGTGCATGCAATTAGAGGAAGGCCTATGAGGATTGTGCAATTCATAATTGAGGAATTTCCCAATTAAATATGGGCTAAGTCCATAGGAAACAGCGCAAGGAAATAGGAGCTTAGCAGGCAGAAGATTTGGCTAAGTATTGGCTTGAGCTAGTTTGTGAAGCAGTGAGATAGATTGAGATAGTGTAGAGGTTGCTCGGGCTTGAGCAAAGCATCGTAATATTCTCATATTTTTTTATTAATGCAATATACAAATAGCAGGGATTTTTAGCTGTGGCTTTCCCTAGAAAATTATTGTGATATGTGTGATTGAATTCTTTCTCTTTTATGCTTTGTGATTTTATTGATCATTTATTGTTTTCGGTGATGAGTAGAGTAGATTCAAGTCAATTGTTTTAGCATATTACAATCTGCAGTCTGAATCTACAAAGAATTTCTAGGTGGTATCGAGACTGAAATCACTATAGAAGAGGAGAATACGAGTTTGTCTTTTGCAGGAGAAATCAAATTTGCAGTATCATACTTCAGAGCCAGCAGGATGTTCTCTGAATTGAGACTCGAATATGCCCTTGAGGGTAGTTCGAACTATATTGCTTGGAAGGACAGGATGGAAGCAATGTTGGAAGTCAAGGAGCTTAATGAATTCATAGACAAGATATTCCTAAGCCAACTGATGCTCAGGATCTGGCAAAGTGGAGAAAGTGTATGGCAAAGGCAAGAAGGATTATCCTAGGAGGAGTTCGAGATCATATTGTCTCGAACCTCCATGGTAAGGAAACTCCATTTGCAATGTGGAAGGCCTTGAAAAACCTATTTCAAAATAGCAGTGACCACAGGAAGATGGCACTGAAGGACAAGCTCAAAAAATTCAAGATGGAGAAGGGTGACATGATATCGAAGTACGTGACCAAGTTCACCCAATGTCGAGATGAGCTTGGAAGTGTCGGTGTTATAGTTGCAGAAGACGATTTGGTGAGCCTAGCACTTCTAGGCCTTCCCAAGAGCTGGCACAGCTACTAGGACTCAGTTAATGGGAGGGAGAAGCTACCAGAGTGGGAGTAATTGTAGTCTGACTAGGTACAAGAAGAGATCCAACGAAACACCAAAGGTGGATCCTCATCGAAGCATGATGATGAGGAGAATTGTGCCTTAGCTAGGAAGGCGAAGAAAGGGAAGGGGAAGTCATCCCATTCCAGATCAGATTCCAGTCAGGGTGGCAAGAAGAAGGACAAGTCGAATATTAAATGTTTTCACTGTCATGAGTTGGGACACTATTCTACAAAGTGTCCGCGTAAGAAGCTGGTAAGAAGCCGTCAAGAGAAGCGGTAGATGAACCTCTCGCTTCACAATTCAAACTGGATTTCACCCTCATCGCTTGCATGGTGACATCAGTGATGGGTAGTGTGTGGTACCTGGATAGTGAAGCCTCATTCCCTATGACCAGCAACAAATAGTTCTTCAGTGAATTGAAGGAGAAGAACCTCCAAATGCACATCGAGATGGGAGACGATGGGAGGTATAGAAAGACCGGCATCGTTACTATTACCTTTCATAGGGAGTCTGGTTCTCCTGTCATATTAAAAGATGTCATGTATGTTCCGGGTTTGAAGAAGAATTTGGTTTCAGTTTCCATGTTGAAGGACCATGGCTACAATGTGATATTTAGCAATGGAAAGGCTTTCCTTCATCACATAGCCTCAAGAAAGTTGAAGCGGATCGGAGTTCGAGTGAAGAACCTCTACAAATTGGATGTAGAAGATTGCATTGCTTTGAGCACAAAAGCAGAGAAGTTGTCGAGCCGAGACATCGTTGAGTTGTGGCATAGAAGATTGGGTCAATTGCACCACGAGCTTTGAAGATCATGCATCAAATTTCTACAGGACTTCCCAAGGGTACACTAGAGCAGAGAGACACATGCAAAGGGTGTACATTGGGGAAGTACACCAAAGCTTCCTTTCATGATAAAGACAGTCGAGTGCAAGCAATCCTTGATCGAATTCACTCAGATGTGTGTGGACCGTTCTTGACTGCATCCACAGCCAAGAACAGGTATTATGTAATATTTTTTGATGATTTTTCTCGTAAGTGTTGGATTTTCTTCATGCAGAAGAAAGATCAGACATTCGCTAAATTTTGTGAATTTAAAGCACTTGTCGAGAAAGATACTGGCAGGAATGTCAAAGCTCTCAGAAGTGATAACGGTGGAGAATATGTGTCGAATGAATTCAAGAACTTTTGTGCATCAGAAGGCATTCGATGAGAGTTAATAGCACCTCATAACCACGGCAAAATGGGGTGGATGAAAGGGAGAACAAAAGTATTGTGGGAGTGGCACGGTGATGTTACATGATCAAGGTCTACCGTTGCACTTGTGGGCTGAAGCATGCAACACAGTTGTTTATTTGCAGAACAGAAGCCCTCGTCGAATTCTCAGGATGAGTACACCAGAAGAAGCTTTTTTAGGTAAGAAACCCGATGTGGCACACTTCAAGATCTTTGGTTCATCAATCTATTGTCATGTTAACAAGGATGCACGGAAAAAGCTAGAACGAACAGTTGAGTTAGGCATATTTATGGGGTACACTGATACACCTCACAACTATCGGGTGTACCTACCATCCAACAGGATGACAATGGTTCGCAGAGATGTGAAGTTCAATGAAGAGAAGGCCATGAGATGTTCCCTTGAGAGGGAGTTTTAGTTACATGCAGATGAGGAGCTTTTAGCTCCAAAGGAGGAACCTCGGGATGATGTGGAGCAGCCACATGCAGAGGATCAGAGAGTGGAAGCACCCACTCATGCAGAGACTTCCAAAGATGGAAGGAAGCGCACCAGAGAGGCTGACAGATTGATGCATGATGCTAGAGAGAATGTGGGAGCACCCACATCACAGCGTAGGCAGAGGAGATCACCAGATCGGTACACTGGCTACATGGCTCTGATGAGCGAGAGTGTAGAGATTGAGCCATCCTCATTCGAGGAAGCAGTGTAGCAACCAGTATGGGTTAATGCCACGGTTGAGGAGTATGATTCCGTTATTAGAAACAATGTTTGGGAAGTGGCCCTGAGACTAGCAGACAAGTCAGTGGTGAGTTCCAGATGGCTTTACAAGGTAAAGCAAGCAGTAGATGGGAGTGTGAAGAAAGTTGAAACACAAGGCCAAATTTGTGGCCGGAGGATTATCTCTAGTGGAGGGAATTGATTACGATGAGACCTTTGCTCCAATAGCAAGGTACTCTTCAATCAGAGATATTCTAGCACTACCAGCGCAGATGGGATGGAAGATACATCAGATGGATGTGAAGACAACATTCCTCAACGGTATGATTGAGGAAGAGGTGTATATTGAGCAACCAGAAGGATTTGAGACCTTCAACAGAGGTTCGCATGTGTGCAGACTCAAACAAACATTGTATGGACTAAAACAAGCACCCCGTGCTTAGTACACCAGGATTGACAGCTATTTCACCAGTTTGGGCTTCACCAAAAGTGAAGCAGATGCGAACCTTTACCATATTGTGGTTGAAGGTAAATTGTTGATTATAGTATTATATGTCAATGATTTGATTCTAACAGGTGATGAGAAGCTGATAAAATCTTGCAAAGAGGATCTTACAAAAGAATTCGAGATGAAAGACTTGGGGCTCATGCATTACTTTCTTGGTATGGAAGTATAGCAAGGAGATGAGGAATTGTTTGTCTCTCCGGGAAAGTATGCCAACGAGATAGTGAAGAAGTTCCACATGGAGAGCCGCAAACCCATGGAAACTCCTCTAACACGTAACTAGAGGAAGGAAGATGCTACTTCAAGTGAAGTAGTGGAGGCTACTATTTATAGACAGCTTGTGCGTTCATATATAATGTATTTGGTGAACACACGACCGGACATGTGTTTTGCAGTTAACTAGCTTAGTCAAACCATGGTTAAGCCAACCAAACTCTATTGCAAGGAAGCTAAACATGTGTTGAGATACCTCAAAGGCACCACTCAGTTTGGTCTTTGGTACAGACAGACAGAGGGAGTGAAGCTTCAAGGCTTCACAGATGTAGATTGGGCAGGGAGTCCATCCGACAAAAAGAGTACATCAAGGGGAATCTTCAGTATTGGGTCAGCAACAGTTTCTTGGTACAGCAGGAAACAAAGATCAGTTGCACCCAGTTCAGCAGAAGCAGAGTACATGGTTGCTAGTCAAGCAGCTTGTGAGGCTATCTAGATGAGGAAGATCCTTGTTGGGTTATTTGGTCAGCAGATGGATCCTACAGTGATTTACTGTGACAATCAAAGTTGTATCAAGCTCTCTGAGAATCCAGTTTTTCATGATCAATCCAAGCATATCGACATCTGGTATCACCATCTACGAGATTGTGTGCAGAGGAGAATCATGTTGTTGGAATACACTCCTACAAAGCAGCAGGATGCAGATAATTTGACAAAGGCATTGTAAAGATGCAAATTCAAGTTTCACAGAGGCGAGATCAGGGTAGCAGATAATCCCTTTCTTGTTGAGAGGGAATGTTGAAAATGAAACAAGAAAATTCTAATTTAATTTTTTCCTTGAATTAAATTAGAAATTAAATTGGAATTCCAATCCTCATAGCAACTTGTAATAGTTAACTAAGTTAATTTGACTTAATTGACTCAGTTAATTCGAGTTGGGAGTCTAACTAGAGTCATGTAGAGTGTCTCCTACTTTTGAGGAGCCCTGGTTGAGTTTATTTTGAGTTGTAATTATTTAGTTCAATTTCACTGAGTTAAAGTCAGTTAAACTAGTTCCAACTGATGGAGGAATTAGTGGGAGATCCAATAGTGGGGTGTAAACTACAGTAGTGGGTTGTAATCAGCACTGATCAACCAGTAAACTGAAGATTCACTCATAATTAACTCATGCATGTCAGATTAGAAAAAGACACAATTGAGATTGGAGTTCAACGACAGTGTACTATTAGTTGTATAATCATCCAAATTGTACAAGTGTTGCATGCAATCAAAGGAAGGCCTATGAGGATTGCACAATTCATATTTGAGGAATTTCCCAATTAAATATGGGCTAATTCGCTAGGAAACTGTGCAAGGAAATAGGAGCTTGGAAGGCAGCAGATTTGGCTAAGTATTGGCTTGAGCTAATTTGTGAAGCAGTGAGATAAATTGAGATAGTGTAGAGGTTGCTCGGGCTTGAGCAAAGCATTGTAATCTTCTCATATTTTTTGATTAATGCAATATACAAATAGCAGGGGTTTTTAGTTGTGGCTTTCCCCAAAAAATTATTGTGTTATGTGTTGTACCTTGGAAGACAACCTCTTGCTGAGGAGAGGTCAGTGCCCAAGACATTTGTTTAAAACTGTGATGAAATAAGTTTGTTGTCCCATTATTTTAAAACCCCAGAAATCATAATTATAAAGATAGTGCCCTTTTGATCTTCTATGGGAAAAACAATCTTTCAAAGTAGCCTTCTGATGTTGAATACAATTTTAATGGAAGTGTAGTGAGAAAAGATAGTGGAAAGTCTTTAACAACAGCTTGCTTAATGCAGAATCTTTTGTCTTCAACTTTTGAGGAAATATGTAATTAACATGGGATGATATATAGAAAAGAGGAGTGCATAATTAAGGCACTTTTAACTTTAACTCATAGGAATTTTATTTTTGCAGAACAGTAAAATTAAAGGCCAGCAGCTTCATTACTCTCTTCTTGGAAGATAACAAGAAATACATTTTATACTCAACAGGTGTCTAGAATCACTTTGAAATCTTTATTCAAATCCACATAAAGATTGAGAATACAAGTAGTTTCTGCTTCTGAGGTCCAAAAACTCGGAACCCTCACTTCTCATTCTAAATTGATTTTTAAACAAAATTTCAAAAGGGACAGTGTCAACTACCAAAACTATTAACCTCCTAAACTACTTTGGAATTAATTGTTCTTTCGACCATTACAATCTTAAAAGAAGAAAAGATAAATACATCATCATTTCATAAATATTTAAAAGAAATTGTTGCATGATAGATGGCATCGTTTCACTTAGTAATCTGGGACTCTGGTGTAGATGAAGGTGCAGCTTCTACACTTGCTATTGTCGGTGACAATATGGATGAGGTGACGGATGACATGGTTGATGAGGTAGCAAAGGGGTATGGTGATAGGCAATGACAAAGCAATGGCTACATGGAGCTCGCACTCGCTTGCCAACGTAATACAAGGGAGACTCCTGTACGGAGGAAATCTGATGGAATCCCCCCGTAACAATTATAGGTCGTTGATTTGCAGTGAGCAGAGATCTGAAAAGTCTTTGCAGAGGCACTCAGAGAGTTAACCGTCGGGCATGTAATGCCGTCAGGTTTGCTCCATCCGATGGGCCCCGCCTGTATTCTCCATCGCGCCTAAAAATTTAAACAACGTTTAAACATTGTCGACTTTGGTGGATGGGGACCCGCCATAAGTTGCTTAACCTTAAATCTGCATTCGAATTTGATTGGTGCAGCTTAATCCACCTTTACAAATTAAGTAAAATTTAAAATCAAAACTTTTGCCCTTTTGATTTTTGTATTTTTTTTTAGTACATATATATATATATACACTTTCTTTTGAACACATAGAGAAAAGTAAAGTGAGCTACAACATTATGTGTGATTGAATTCTTTCTCTTTTATGCTTCATGATTTCATCGATCATTTATTGTTTCCATTGATGAGTAGAGTAGATTCAAGTCAATTGTTTTAGCATAGTACAATCTGCAGTCTGAATCTACAAGGAATTTCTACATCTTCACTATCTGAATCATTGGTTGCTTCACTTGTATACAGGGTCTTGGTTTCTTTTCCCTTAACACATCTATGTTTAGGGTCTCATTTTTCCCCACAACGTTTGCACTTACCTTTTTTCATTCTTTGCATTGCTAAATTAGTTTTTTCTCGTTCACAAAGATGTGGTGGAACATAGTTTGTATTACCTGTGTTCGCAGTTTAGGGAAATCTTCGTCTCAAGTATACTCTTTCAAATTTTGGCTACTGCATCTTTTTGTGCTTCTTTTTAGCAGCTTTTGCTTTTTGTCTTGCTTCTTCTATAGAAGTGATGTCATGAAGCTCAAGCTCAGCCTGGAGATTGGGTTTAAGTCCCGTGATGTATGATCGAATGAGACGAGTTTCTAATAATCCAAGTACTCAAGTAGCTAAAGTTTCCCATTCTCTAGTGTATTCATCCACATCTCCTTTTTGTTGTAGTCTGGTGAGTGCTATGAAGAACTTTTCTTCCTTGACACCTTGATATCTCTTAAAGAATGAATTTTTTAATTTCTTCCAATTGATAGAAAGTGTCATCTTTTTCCACCACATATACCAACTATATGCTTTGCCTTCTATTTGCATGGATGCATGTCTGATTTTTTCATCATCATTGTCAATACTGTAAATCTCAAAATATTCTTCTACTTGATTAAACCATGCAACACTGCATTTCTCGTTACCATCAAATTTGGAGCAATGTGGAAAAAGTCGAAGTCGGGATTAATTCGGCAAGGGTCCAAAAGTTGAAAAACGCGTTAAGTCGGGAGTTTTTTGAAAAAGTCGGCAAAATTTAAAAAAAAAAACACAAAAATATTCATTTTTTTTATTTTTTTTAACATCTAGAGTATCCACAACATCAAATAAATGCATTTTCAGATAAACATGTAAAGAAAGCTAATATATAATATGTATATGAAGTCTAGTGCTACATCACATATCAAAATAGTGAATCAACTCCTGAATGTTGAGTCTTGTCTAAGTCTCAACTCTCAAGAGTCAAAATATCAACAAAAAATATAATAAATGTATATCATGAGTCATCTAAAATTCATAAAGTAATCAGTCACTGAGATCCTCTTCCCCTTTTACGGGAATAGGGAATGGCTTTGCCTTTTCCCCTAGAGGAAGAAGGCCCATACCCTGGAAATATAAATGGAGTCAGTCGTTCTCTAGAAGCCGATGGAAGAGGTGGCCTCTGTCCTATGCTGCTGTTGCCCATCCTAGAAGACGTCACCTCCTCATCATCCTCAACCAGCTCTGCCTCCTGACCCTGATGTTGCTCCTCCTCTACCTCTAGCTCTCCCTCCCCTGCAACTACTACCTCCTCTAAATCCACACCTAACCAATCCGGGATCGATTCCATGATTGCCCTCTGAGTCTCGACCCTCCATGCAGTGGTGGTATCAATATTGTCCAATGAGATGGCTTCCACATCAGTAGGTGTCTGAAGTTGTCTCATCGAATGGGAGAAAAAACAGAAGAAAATTATATCATTTTCGGCCTTTTTGGCCTCTTTATCCGTGGCCTAGGAGGACGGCTGACTTTTTGGGTCGACTCCCGATAAAATCGAGCATACAACGAATAAATCGCAATTTTTTCGTTTCTGAAAAAAGTCTGCAAAAAATCGGAGGATTAAATCATTTTGTTGAGAAAATCGCAATTTTAGGATTTAATCCCGATTTTTTGCAGACTTTTTCCACACTTGGAGAGCTCAAGTTTTGCTCTTTGTCGATATGTAGCCACTGGTGGAGTGAAGAAAGGGTATTGATTCGAGAATTGCATATTTGAGTATGATTCCAGAGCTGCATATTTTGAAAAGTCGTGTTACTATTTTGTTGATTGGGCATGAAAGATGCCTTTGGGGACTCAGGGTTTTGATGTGAGTCTGATGAGTTTGACATATCTGAAGAATTTGGATGTTGAGTAGCTTCGTTATTCTGGGGCATTTGGTCAGGAGTAATTTTCAACTTGTCACACATACATGTCAACATCGCCATTGCTTGATCATGAGCTATTGATGCTGCATTATAATTTTGATCCACCTTATTTGAAAGGATTGCATGATCATTTTTAAATTCATTATGATTCTGCTTGAGCTGACTCTCTATCCTCTTCGTTGTATCCTGGAGCTCTTTGATTTCATTAGAATGTCCAGTGACCTTATTCTCCAAATCTATCAATTTTTTACTAAAATCAGCCATCGACATTGATGCATACATTGATATGGTATGAGGTGGTGTATATTTATCCAACTTAACCTTCTTCTTTTTTTCTTTTTTTTCTTTTAACTATGTATATTTTTTTAATTATATATGATATATAATTTATTAATTAGTTATAAAAACTATATAATAAAATTATATAACCAAACTATATAATAAAATACATATATATAATTCGATGGTTTCCAAATGTGATTTTCAAAAGGCACTACAGTTGACCACCTATGACATATGATGGTTGACTATGGTGGGGAAAGAATGTGGCACTTGACAAAGGCTTGGGAAGAAAACATCGAAGAAGACCGGAAGTTGGACAGAATGGAAAAACAGGTGGATGGACAGTCGGGGACCTAGATCGAGCAGGGGTTACATAGGGACTAGACGTAACGGTGTTGGATGACACAGTTGCTAGACAAACAACAAGAGCGTTGGATGGATACAGGCGCTGGATTGAACAGAAAGACACAAAGACAAGGGTTGTCGGGTTAAGGGAGAGAACGATGCGTGAGCGGTTTGATGATAGAAAATTTTGGATGGAAAGAACAAGAGACAAGGGTGTCAGGCCTAAGAAGCGGTGGGGAATGATGGCGCAGGACTTGAGGGATGTATGGGGTGGAACAGTCTTAGTGCAGCGCATAATGACAGGGAAAGGTTTTGACAGCAGAACTATGAGATACGAATGGCATCCAAAAAGGTCTATGCAGCAGGAGAGTGTCCGAGGATCAACCACTCTAATACCAAATGGAGCATACAAGCTCAGTGATAGACATAAATACATATATTTTTATTAATGAATGATGATTCTTGCATAGAAGGGCCGCTGGCTTATATATTGCATCGGGTGCCTCTTGGCGAAAGGGCTTGATCTTTTGATCATGCCCTTTTGCCTAATTAACCTATAATTACAAGCTTATTAAATTTTTACATAACAGTGTGTTCATAAATGGATCAGCTTCAAGGTTTTTTAACCCATCAAAGAGGCTGAGGCAGAGATGCCCACATTCACCATTGCTCTTTCTCGTAATAGTTGAAGGCTTAAGTAGAGCAATTTCAGAAACTAAAAGCAGAGAGACAATATCTAGAGTTAAGATGAGGAGAGATTTATATTTACCTCATTTGTTGTTCAAGGATGATGTTATATTATTCTTTAAAGGAACCTTGAGGGAAGAAATAAAGTTGAATGAAATTATGGATGTAAACAGTACAGCTACAGGTATGAAAATAAATGTTATAAAATATGCCATTTTCTTTACTAGTCTAAATGTTGAGGTAGAGAGATAAGTCCTGCAGATTTTTCCATTTAAATGTATTAATTTTAACAAAAGATTTAAATACCTGGGGTTCCCACTTAAGCCTAATGGTTATGGGAAAAAGGGCTAGGAACGGTTGATGGAGAAAACTGAGGCAAGAATAAACAACCAGTGCAATACATGGCTTTCCAGTGGTGGCAGGTTGGCATTCGTCAAGTCAGTTATTGAGGCAATTTCATTCGTTTGACATACTTTAGCATACATAGCAAAAATATTTTAGAGAGAAAAAGGAAGAGAAGGTTTTCAGATTTTTATAGACACGGAAAAAATAAACCGAGGAGATCCCATTGGTTAAGTGGAAAGCAGTAGACATGCCAAAAGAGGAAGGTGGGTGGGAATTGAAGAACATTTACTATTTTGGTAAACCATTGGCAACAAAAAGCTTCTGGAGAGTTATCTCTTAGGAAATACCTATGGAAAGATATTACAGTACAGAAGTACACAACTCCAGGTTCAATAATAGACTGGAAAAGGAATCAGAGGAACTCTACAAAAATGTGTCCACACACTACAAGGCATGAGTACAGTCTCTCCCTTTGATTGAAAACTGATTGGTATGGATGTAGGGTGTAGAGAAAAGGTGAGGCTTAGTATAGACCCTTGGGTGAGCTGCAGGAATGAATGCAGGTTACCGGAAGGATTAATGTCTAAGAGAGATTGTACAAGATCAGCATCTTTTCACTAAGTCAGATGGCGGATGAAGGGAATCAGAGGAAGTCTATAAAAATGTGCCCACGCACTAGAAGGCACAAGTACTGTCTTTCCCTTTGATTGGAAACTGGTTGCTATGGATGTGGGGTCTAGGGAGAAGGGGAGGGTTAGTATAGATCATTGAGTATGCCACAGGAATGAACAAAGGCTACCTGAAGGACTGAGAGATATTGTACAAGTTAAGGGTACTTTCACTCTATGGCAGATCAGGGGAATACAGATATATGGCAGCAGGAGTGAGTGAAGGTAGATAGGCTATGATTAGAAGTGGAAGATGCAATATTGTGGAATGCTTATGTAGATAGGCTGCACAAAAGCCATGTAAAGAAAGTAGGACAATACAATTGTTTGGTAGAAAAATGATAAATCAAACTCTTGAGATATTATTCAATGAACTTAAAATACCAAGCCAACTTCTTCTTAGAGCCAGAAAATACAGCTTGGTAGTGGAAAAAACTTTGGAAAGTGAAAGCACTGAACAAAACCAAAAATATATGTGTGGTTAACAAAAATAAATAAGGTTCTAAATTGGGAAATGATACAAAAAAGAGCTATACAGGGGCCTGGAATATGTATCCTTTGCAGAGAAGACAAAGAAACAACATCTCATCTGCTCATTGAATGCTCATATACTAAACAAATTTGGATAGAGGTTGAGCAGATAACAGGTGTGACACATGGTTGGATAGGTGATATAGTTGAAGAATGTTTAAGGCATCGATGACGCAAGAGAGAATTAAAGGAATCACATGCTTTCCCCTTTTTGACAATATGGAGAGTGTGGAGAGTGTGGCTAACAAGAAATCCATTGCTCTTTGAAGTAAAAGGTATATCCTCCTTCCAAGTTACACATCAAATTAGAGCTCTAACCACAGTTTATAGAATGCCAATTATTCAAAAGACAAGAAGACAGTTAGCAGAGCTGGTTATAAACTAAGAGCAGGCTTGGGGATATTTTCATGGGTCAAGCCAAGGCACACAGAACAGGAGTAGTTCAGGATGTATTCGATGTACTTTTGAAGATGATAAAATTAAGATGAAAGAAGGATTGGGAAAAGGTTCACATAACTTCACAGAAATAATGGCTTTCAGACTTTTCCTAAAAAGTGATATGGAGAAATAAGTAAGAAATTTTTCAGGTTTTCAGAAAATCCACCCTAGTGATTAAATGGATGTATGGATCTGGTCAACTCCTAAACATCAGTGTCGAAAATTTAGGTGACCAACTAAAGGCCATAGAAAATTCTTTTGAGTCAATTACTTTCACTCGTGTACAGAAAACAAAATAAAGATGCAGACAGGGTATCAAAATAAGGTCAACAGGTTGCTGAGGGAAAGATGATAATAGAAGAACTCAAGAGAAAGATCTTCTTCAATCTCTCAAGACTATTGTTCCTGAAGAAGTTCTGAAAGTTGCAGCATTTTCAAAAAAAATCAGAATTTGTTTGCTTTTAAATATGTAAAATTGACGATAGATTTTCTTGCAGTATAGTTGAAGGATATAGAAAAGATTTTTCATATTTTTATTCACTTTTAAAATTGCACGAATAGATGATAGATTTTCTTGCCGTATAGCTGAAGGAGCTGTTTCGAAGACTCTTTAACGAAATTTAATGAAGAGCTATTGTTTAGGGTGGATTTCGGCAAAATAGAAGACCTTACGGATCTGTAGATGAAAGGGGGTACTAGAAGGAGGATCTTACTGATAAGTATATTGGCACATTAAGAGTGTGAATTCTTTTCGAAATGGCGATTTTTCCCTTAGAAGAAAAATAAACAAATTGAAAAAAAAAACATGTCAAGCAAACTCGTTGTGTTGAAATCAGAATAGGTTAAGGATCCAATGTTAACGTTTGCAATTTGTATCATGACTACCGTAGGTGACTTAACCTCTTCAACAGATAGACCATAGATCATCAGGTTTACTTTGGTGATTAAGGGGGCTGTCCATAGTTGATTTTATAACAACAAGCAACTAAGTAAGCCCAACTACCCTTGTTAGTCATAGTCCAGCAAAGTCAACCATTAGCATTCAGGCAGATAATACAAGTGCAATTCATTACATCTTTTCTGAGCTTGCAACCATTAAAAATGATTTTTTCTGTTAACCTAAAAACGACCATGCCATAAGAAATAAAACTGGAAGATGTACCAGTTCAATGATACCAAGGAAATATCAAAATTGTCAATTCTAGGAATCAGGGAACTGAAGATTAAAAAGCATGCTTACAGATGAATAAAACCTCGTCACTTCATAATAGACCAATCTCTTGGAAGTCTTGTTTACAGAGATTCTCTCTAGCAATAGAAAAGAAAAACCTTAAAAACATAAGTGGGACCTGTATTTGACAAGTTGAATAGATCAATAGCAACCATGATGGATCTCTCAAGCCATGGTGAGAATGTGGATGCGTAATAAAAATGGAGTTACATTCGACCACTGGGCTTTGCCAGCTTAACATCAAAGGGAATCCTAAATAAATCATTCGTCCATGTATCCAATATAACAGAGAACTCATAGATGATATATGATGAGTAAGCTAAGATACCCACTAACTATTCCGTCAACCCCAGTGCATCTACTAACTACTAGGCAAAATCCACCACCATCCAGAGCTTCAACCAGTATATTGTGTGTGAAGGTGATGGTCACAAGAAGTAAGCTTGAAACCCAAAGACTAATAAAAGTCAACTACTGACAATGTGACCATTCACCAAACACATCTGCTCTGATAAGAATTGGAGTAAGCTAATCTTGTAACAAAAGGGACCCTTTTTCTGACAACAAATTTGATATGAATTAGATAGGTATTTCAAGAATGATCAGAGTTCTACCATGACTCAAGTTCTAGGTATCCTGAAATAATGCCCAGTGTTTTGGCCAATTCTAAATCGACCCAGATAGTCAAAAAAAATTGTCAGAGTTCTGAATCGATCGAAACTCTGACATCTTGTATGGTGTAACTCCAGCAGCTCATGGGAAGTTTGCAACACGATTAGACGAGTCTATAAGAATCAATACGAGTTTGAATTTTATTTATCTGATTAGGTTTCTGGGTTTAAACAGTATCCACACATGTGCATCATCAAAACCAGCTCTGCATTTAAATACACACTACACAAGCTCTCTCTCTCTCTCTGCAATGAATAGTATTGACAGAATATTAGGGACAAGGAAAGGACCTGAATGAATTGTATTAACATAATAGTAGGTACAAGGATAAGACCTGAGGAGCTTGAGATTCAGGTTTGCTCTCTGCCATTGGAGGTGCCATATAAGCCTTTAAACCAGCACAAACTCCAAATGTTCTCCTGCATTGTTTCCATCATTTGGATAAAAAGGCAATGATATAAACGCAGACACAGATGTTCATCCTATGAATGAATTTAGTGGTACATTATTGCAGTAGGTGAAAAAAGGCAATGATGTAAACGTAGACAAAGATGCACATTTTATGAGTGAATTTAGTGGTACAAGATTGCAGGAGCTGAAAAATGCAAATCGCAAAGAGTAATAGTGGGTACTGTAATATAGCCAGATACTTACCACTCAAATTACTTGCAGCAAGAACCAGAGATGTAATGAATTGGCCTAAAAATGGTGTGAAGGAGTCTCCTCAGAACTTGCAAGAAGGGCTGTGAAATTGTTGTACTGTCATGAATTTTGTATGAAAAGGTCAGGGGGTTGTTGGTAGAAGTCAAGACGAGAATGACAAATAAGACTTGGCAAATGGGCGACCCGCTGGTCGCCAGCCGAAGCTTCTGTTGTGTGGTCACTTCTCACCACGCATATGCTGTGAAATTGTTGTACTGTCATGAATTTTGTATGAAAAGGTCAGGGGGTTGTTGGTAGAAGTCAAGACGAGAATGACAAATAAGACTTGGCAAATGGGCTACCCGCTGGTCGCCAGCCGAAGCCTCTGTTGTGTGGTCACTTCTCACCACACATATTGAAGTGTTTTTACTTACCAAACTTTCTCACGTGTTCTTTCCCTACCAAAACGTATTTCTTGTGTTGTGAAAAAAAACAGAAATTATTTTTAATGATACGTGTCTAACATTTTAAGGGAATAGATTGAAATTAAGATTGCATGATTTACTTCCAGTGGTCTTTCCCTGCCAGACATGTTGGAATTGTCCAAATATATTGGAGTTGTTTGTTTCCTTTTTCGGAAAGAAAGTCGTTAAAAAACCAAATATGATTTTAATGATATGGATCTAAAAGTTTAAAACAAATTATTGAAAAATAAGATTTTGCATTGAATATGGTGATTTTCACATAAAATATAAATATGTAAATGTAATATCATTAATTTTAATTTAATGTCTATTTTTATTTCAAAAATAATCTAATTAATATTATGTATAAACACAATATAAAATTAAAATATAAAGAGGTTTACGAACACGGTATGGTATATAAATAAAAATATAAATAATCGAGAGGTATGATAAATAAATAAAACGTTTTTTTTTATATTTACTTAAGAGATATGGTAAAAAACTAAAAATATAAATATACTAGAGGTATGGTAAATAAATAAGACCTCCTTTTATATTTACTCCATAAACCTCTTTATATTTACTAAAACTCAAAAAAAATGTTATTTATGTGAAGCCTATGGGCCAAATACCATGGGACAAATAATTATTAATACTATGGGCCAAATACCATATTTATAAAAGAGGTATGGTGAATAAATATATCAAATAGGATTATAAATCAACCTCTAATTATATACCAAGCCTATGGGCCAAATACCATGGTAAATAAAAGAGAAATGATAAATAAATATAAATATAAATAAATCAAAAGTATGATAAATAAATAAAATATATTTTTGTATTTACTTCATAAACCTTTTTATAATTACTAACACTCAAAAAAAAAGAATTTATCTAGGTGAAGCCTAAGGACCAAATACCATGGCCAAAATTATTATTAAATACCATACAAAAAAAAACATTATTAACCCTAATATAATATTAAAAATTAATATTATTATTAAATCTAATATTTCATATTAATCTATATATAATATAATATTATTAAATTTAATAACTTTGGATAATACAATTATAATTTGTTATATTATAATATATATTAATATATCATGATATTTATAAACTCTAGATATGTATAGGAGGGAAAAACAAAGTCATAGAGTGACAGAGGTGGAGAGATACGAGGAGTGACAAGGGAGAGATTGAGATAAAGTGAAGGAAATGGAAGAGGAGGAATGAAGAGAGAGAGAATGAGAGGAGTGAGAGAGGTAGAGAAGGGTAAGAGAGTGAGAGAGGTAGAGGAGTGACAAGGGAGAGATTGAGATAAAGTGAAGGAAATGGAAGAGGAGGAATGAAGAGAGAGAGAGAATGAGAGGAGTGAGAGAGGTAGAGAAGGGTAAGAGAGTGAGAGAGGTAGAGAAGGTAAGGGAGGGAGAGGGAGACACAAAGATGGAGGGGGAGAGAGAGAAGGAGAGAAGGTGGGAGATAGTGAGAGGATTGGAGGGCAGAGAGAGAGAGAGAGAGAGAGATGGGGAAGAGAGAGGAAGGTATGGGAGAAAGGGAGAGAGAGGAAGGATGAGAGAGAGGAGGAGAGAGGGAGGGATAGAAAGATGGAGTTGGAGGAGGAGAGAGGGAGGGAAGAAGAAAAACATAAAGAGCCAGAAGTGGAGAGAGGGAGGGAGTGACAAGGGAGAGATGGAGAGAGAGTGTATGTATGTTTAAGGATGAGATAAAGAGACAAAGAAGGAGAGATAGAAAGAAAGGGGGAGAGAAGGAGAGAGAAGGAGAGAGTGAGGAATATAGTAACATAGTTGGAGAGAGAGAGAGAGAGAGAAAGAGAGTGACGAGGGAAGAGAGAGGATTGGAGAGAGAGAGAGAGAGAGAGAGAGAGAGAGAGTGAGTGATGGGGAAGAGAGAGGGAGGTAGGAGAGAAAGGGAGATAGAGGAAGAACGAGAGACGGGACTTGAGAGAGAAGAGGAGAGTAATGGGGGAAGAGAGGGAGGGATAGGGAGATGGAGCTAGAGGGGAGAGGGGGGGAAGAAGAAATACATAGAGAGTGAGAAGTGGAGAGAGAGAGGGAGTGACAAGGGAGAGATGGAGAGAGAGTGTGTATGTTTGGGGGTGAGATAAAGAAGGAGAGATGAAGAGAATGGGGGAGAGAAGGAGAGAGGAAAGAGGGAGGGAGGGATATACTAACAGAGTTGGAGGGTGGAGAGAGAGAGAGAGAGAGAGAAGAAAAAGAAGATTTCTTGCACTAGATGCATTGATTTCAATGTAGATGTTGATTTCTAATAATATTTGATTGCGTGCACTAGATGGATTTATTTCAATATAGATGATTTCTAATCCTATTTGATTCCTTGCACTAAATGCATTGATTTCAGTGTAGATGGTGATTTCTAATCCTATTTGATTGCTTGCACTAGATGCATTGGTTAAATTGTAGATGTTGGTTTATAATCCTATTTGCTTACTTGCACTAGATGCGTTGATTTTAATGTAGATGATTTCTAATCCTATTTGATTGTTTGCACTAGATACATTGATTTCAGTGTAGATAGTGATTTCTAATCCTATTTGATTGCTTGCACTAGATGTATTGGTTAAATTGTAGATGTTGGTTTATAATCCTATTTGCCTACTTGCACTAGATGCATTGATTTCATTGTAGATGATTTCTAATCCTATTTGATTGTTTGCACTAGATGCATTGATTTCATTGTAGATGGTGATTTCTAATCCCATTTGCTTATTTTCACTAGATGCATTGATTTGAGTGTAAATGTTGCTTTCTAATCCTAATTGACTACTTGCATTAGATGCATTGATTTCAATTAAATGTTGTTTTCTAATCTTATTTGATTTATTTCATTAGATGCATTGATTTCGGTGTAGATGTTGATTTTTTATTTGATGTAATTGGATGTATGATGGTACATTAATTTTAGAGTGATTGGATTAACATTGTGCATTGATTTCAATGTAACCACACAAAATTATTGACAATGTATATTGATTTTTGTGTTATAGTAATTCAACCTATTAATATTGGAGAGAAAGAGAGATAAGGTATCGTGTTTACTGCAATAGCTCGAGCTAAAGATTTAAATTGTTTACAATTTAACCTATCATTTTCATATAATCGATATGAAAAGATGACAATCATATGAAAAGATGACAAAAGTAACAAGGGTGACAATACGAATAGTAGAAGAAAATAGTTTGAGATTAATCACAATAAAGACTATTTGTAATTGATTATATTATTATTATTCACATTTTCTATCATTCAACACTGTTACATTGTCCCTTTACATTCAAAAAATTCATTTCATCATTAAAGTTATTAACAATATTTATCATCTCAAAAAACTAAGGTAACTAAGCAAATTTAAAATTAAAATGACCAGATTAATCTGATACATATTTAGCATTTTTGAAATGATTATACTAATATTAGATGAATTTACATATTATTGATAAAATTAATCATATGTTCGTTAGATTTTCTTTGGCCACACACGACTGAAGCCAGTCTAGATCCATCTTAACTTTGGATCTATCAAGTACTGAGAGGGATCAAATCTCTCGAGGTGCAAACCTTTCATCAAGTTTTGCACTAAAAAAAGAGGTTTTCACCTCGAGATATTTCATCCCTCTCGGCGCTTGATAGATCTAGAGTTAAGATGGATCTAGGCTGGACTCCCTTCTTGCGGATGTAGGCATCATATCCTTTTATTTGTCGATTGAGCAAATGTGCATATGCGTATAGGTGTATATTATTGTAAATACTATATCGAGCTGGATTTATAAAGCTTCATAGATAGTATGGTTATTTTCTGGTTGAAGCAAATGTGCATCAGTGTATATGTGGTTGTTATTGTAAATATCGTAAGGAGTTGTGTTATAAAGCTCGAGTAAGCGGTATGTTGGTTTTCTTTTCAGCATGTTATTCATTGTAAATACTGCAACGAGCTAAGTCATAAAGCTCCATGGCTAGTGTGGTTTGCTTTTCAACGGTCTTGTTGGTTGTAAGTGTCATTGAACACAAATGACGGTGTTCCCCTAAGGGGGAGGGGTCTGTAACAACCCCGGGTTAAAATTTTATGTAATAAAAGTTAATAAAGGTAAAAATAAGACCACGAGCAAGGGAAACTTATTCCAAGCTTAATGTTGGGGCAAAATATCCTAGTGGGAATCACTTGTTGTGTTTTATGGTTAAGGGGAAATTGGCAAAGGCAATGGCTAAGGCTTTGAAAAGGAAAAATAGTATTTTGGGCATTTATTTATGAAAATAATGGAAATTAGGAGAAAATGATGGTGAAAGGTAATAAGTTGTGTTGGAAAATGTAACTATGTTCGGTCTTCATTAATGTACTTTAGTGATTATGTAATGTACTTGTCAAAAGAATAAAGAAAAGAATTATTATTATTATTATTATTATTATTGTGACTTATTAAAGCATGGGTTCATTCTTGGGTCACCATGTTTAAGGTCAAATTCCCCATTGAGGACTTCTAGGATTTATTTTGAGTCAATAGAGTCATTGCACTTTTAAAGAGACACTTCTTTGGCTTGCGAATCATGAAAAGTAAAGTATTGAGTCAAATATGAATTATGTAACCTCCACACCATGTCGGCCTAGAAGAAGATGAATTTGGCCTAAGGACCCTATTCGACCTCATTGAAGCCTATAAAAGAAATCTCATCGAATTCAGTTGGAGCATCATTCACACACAAGTTCGATTTCTCTTGTAGCTGGGAAGAAGTGTGAAATTCTCTTGTCGCTGGGAAGAAGTGTGAAATTCTCTTGTATCTAGAAAGAAGTAAGAAGTTCTCTTGTAGCTGGGAAAAGGTGCGAATATTGTTGTCGGGAAACCGAAGCAAATGCGAGTTTGGGGAAGTCTAAGGAGAAAAGGAAAATCGAAAATTTGGTGTTTCTCTTTCTCTGTTTCGTGCTCTGGATTAGGAATCGAAATCTTCCAAGCTTGTCTGTTGTCGGAAGCTACCAGTTGTCATAAGTTGTTGCCTAGTCAAAGTTGCTAGAAAGAGGTCGAAATTCTGGGAGGCTGACTTGGTGTGGAGGGAAGGTATGGTCTTAATATAGGGTGAAGGGTCTTAGAGAATGCTATTGAAAGGAATAATTATCTTGACTGGGATTTCCACTCGAGGGGGGTTTTTCCCTGGCATGTGCCTACATCTGGTGTTTATTGTTTTACCTGTTGTTGCTTTGGTAATTACTTAATGAACTAAAAGAAAGAAGATATAAAGAATTGTAATAACTAGAAACATCACAAGTAATTATTAAGAATAAGAAAATATTTCTACCTTTCTAATTTTATAACATGGTTTCAGAGCTTTGATGAAGAAGGAAGAAAAAGGTAGTCTTAAGCACTTGATCAAGGATCCATTTAAAGGGACTATCTAAGAGAAGGAGTCTACTATATTCAATGAAGATGTCTAACACAACCAAGGGAGAGAGAAAACTTGAAGGGGCCTTTAAATTCAGGTCCTGGAAGAAGAGGAGTGATCTAATCCTTGAAAACAACAAGGTATTGGACTTGATAAGAGGAAAAGTAAAGAAGCCTACAGAGGATTCCAGTGATGTTGACAAAGTGAAATACATGGAATTGGAATTGGTGGCCATGTCTCTAATGGTATAAGGAATAAAGGAAAATCTTGGCCCATTGAAGGCCAACATCGATCATGCTCAGGAAACGTATGAAGCCTTGTCGAAGTTATTTACTATCAAGAACATTGGTCAAGTAGCAAGTTTTAAGAATGAGCTAAGGTCCACGAAGATGACTAAAGAAGACATTGTGGCAACCTTCTTTGTGAAAATAGCTAGACTCAGGGATGATCTCTTGGCTATTGTTGAAATTGTTCCAGAAAAATAACTCGTGATCACTGCTCTATTAGGATTGTCACCCTCGTGGGGTGCATTTGTTGCAGGTATCAACAATTGGAAGATAGCTCCCACCTTTGAAGAATTATGGACCGCCTGCAGTCAAGAAGAACTAAGGATCTCAATGGTTACAAATCTTGAAGGAGTATCAAATGTTTACGTTTCTCAACATAAAGGAAAGAGATTGAAGACCAAGGAAAAAAGTTGACATGTCCAAGACAGAGTGTTATCCATGTCATAAGAAGGGTCACTACAAGAGTGATTGTCTCGACAATCAAAAGAAAAATAAGAGAGGAAGGGATCAAGCCAAATTTGTTGAAGAAGAAGGCTCAAAGAAATTCAAGCCCGAAGAATCCAACATTAGGGACTTACACTACTAAGTCCTTTGCTTGTAGCTTTATATATCTTGTTTTATATGTTTTAGATTTTATAGGTTTTAACATATTTTTGGAAAATACATTTTTATTATTTTTATAAATTTATAGGTATCCCTCAAGCTCTAGAGGGAGCCCCCAACAACTCCCAAAGATAAGTATCTCATGTCTTTTCAAGTTTTGGGTTCATGTATTCATTTAGTTTTGATTATATTAAATTCTAATCACCATTCTCCCTCTACTGCCTTGATTAGGAAAAACATCTGCAAGGAGTATGAAGAAGGATCTCTCAATACAAGGTTGGTCAAGGAACTAAGGAAAAACATCTACAAGGAGTACAGAGAAATATCTCTAAAGACAAGGTTGATCAAGGAACTAAGGCATGCTTTAAATATATTGATATTCAAAGGATTATTCATTTGATAATCTACTACTAACATTGTTATGTTTAGCTATAATCATGATGATTCTTGTTTTCAGTTATTCATCTCTTGATAAATATACCCACCCCACTCATATTCTTAATTGATTCTGTAGAACCCTAAACAAGTTTTGGAAAATCCTAACCTAAGGGTATGCTTATGTGAATGTATGAAACCCTAAGCTGCTTAGGGATATTGTGAAATGTTATCTGAAGTTTTTATTGATGATGACATGTTTGGGATTTTGGTATGACCAGGAAAACCTAACTTGTTAGGGTTCAATGATAAGGTCTAAAATATCGAACCTTTGAAATTTTGGTAATGTTAGGTTTGATATGATTCTACATTGAAACCCTAGCTTCTTAGGGTTTAGTAGAATGTGTAAGAAAGATCCTTATAATGTCTTAGAAATGATTCCCTTGGTATGGGTGTGTTTGTTTGATCAAACCCTAGTCTAATCAAGTTTGTATGTCTAGCTCTTATTTGATATTTTTGTGAAGTTGGGTTTGACTAACACATGATATGAAAAATCTTTGCATGATGATGAAATCTAAGCATATATAGATATGTCCTTTTGGTTGAAACCCTAGCTTGGTCTAGGTCAGATGTATTAATGTTATCGCGCATATGATATGCTTATGTATGGTTATGAATTCGTAGATATGTGTGTTGACCTAGTTATTGATGGTCATAAGTCTTAGGATTGAATGGAAGTCCTTGTCTGAGATTCTAGGATGATGATATTTGGAAATCTAGGGTTTTTGCAGCTAAACCCTAGTAGTAATTATGTTTTTTTGTATGTGTGATATAACAATATGAGATCTATTTATATAATTATTGTTGAGATTGTGAAAATGGGATTCTAGGGTTTTGGAGTTGAACCTTAGTAGAAGTATAAATATTTGATGTATGATGACTATACGATAATTTGAGATTTGTGTAAGATTGTTGAAATATGAGTTTTTGGTTGGGATTGATGGTTGATCAGAAATGTAGGGTTTGCAAATAACCATAGTGGAAGTTGGTCCTGTTAGTGACTAAGATGTGATTGGTTATGATTGATTCCTTTGTATGAAATCTAGGATTTGTAAGAAACCCTAGTAAGAAGTATAACATATGAATTTTGAACGGTTGTTAGATGCTTTATATTTGTCTGAATTATTTCTAGGGTTGGCTATATGTTATAAGAAGGTATGTCATACCTTTGGAAGTAACATTGAAACCCTAGATGGAATGAAAGTTGTTATGAAGAAGTCTAGGGTGTATGACTAAGTCCCTAGCAAGATGATGAAGAGTATATGTCTTTTGATTATAAATTAAGTTTGGTAATCTTATATGTATAAAGTTGAAATGCTTCCGTGATTTTGATATGGCTAACTTCATGTTTCTATAGATTTGGTTGTACTTGCTATCTAAGTTGTGAAGCTACACAATCTTCAATATGGTGAAGATGTTTGTTGATGTGATAAGCATGATGAGGAAACTCTGATGAAATGGTTGGAAGCCACAAAAGATTCTCTGATGACTAAAAGAAGAAGTTGATCTCTCGGAGGAACCATGCATAGAAGAGATATCCCTAAGATTAAGAAGGAGTCTGAATGAAGAGATGCTTCCAGGTTAAGAGGGAGGGCATAGTTTGGTGTTGATTAATGAATTTTGGAGGATATACTGTTGCATGAAAAGTAGGAAAGGAAATCATTTAGGAATCTTCTGTCAAATATCTAGTTGATAGTCCTACTGAGTTAAGGAGAAACATCGAATATGACCCCAAAGGTTTTTGTTTTGATCATGTACATGTAAAAGTATATTGTTGATTGGGGTTCTGTTTGTATTGGTGAATCTCTTGAAGGTTTTGATAGCATTCTAGTTAAGAGAATAATTTCGGCAAAATCACATAAAAAACCAATACAAATCTCTCTCGTTTTCCAGTCTCTCCTGGAAGGGAGCTACAACCCCCTACTTATTTTCTTTCAAGGACCACTTTTCATAAATTTTCAAACTGGATCCATAAATATCAA